>WMED01019269.1:0-12474 GCA_019650415.1 Pipa parva | reverse complement strand
AGGTCAATAAATACAAATATTAAGCATAAATAACTAATTAAGGATTAAATAAAATATATAGATGAAAATCGCAGTCGCATCTTTATAATGAGAATATTGTTGAATTCGTGACTTTATTATGGGAAAATTGTTGCAATCTTAACATTAAAAAATTGTTGCAACTTTACAATGGTGAAATTGTAGCAGATTTGCTATGGAATCTACTGTTTGTGAATAACCCCCATCTTTAGGCGCTGTATCTATTTATTTCATATTAACTCACAGATCTTTAAGAGAGCCAAACACATTTTAAACTATACTATTTGTATAATTGCTGCATTTTTAACTTTAATGTATGAAGTGAAAGTAACTTAATTCCACTCAGAAGCTGATTATGCACTTTTGTGCAAGACATTGGTTAAAAGCCTCAAATTATCCTATTTTTGTGCTTTCTAGTAATTAGAATTATGTTAATTATATGAATTTCTAGAACTTGTGACAGCTTGGTATTGAGATTTTTATTGCAAAGGTGTTTATTCACAAATACAGGTCCAGGTTTGCATTGGTTTTGTAACTCAGAAATCAGTAAATAGCAATGGATCAATTACAAAAATCTTATTACCTTATTTTTTGCTCCATAAGGTGCAACTAGGATTTTAAGGAGGAAAATAAGAAAAATAATATTTTGAACTAAATGGTGTGCTAAAATATTTAATAAAATATGCCACCTCTCCCTTACTTGCCCTTCCTGCCTCACATCCTCAGCTGTCTTCTTTCCCTCCTTCGCCTGCCCTCCTATCACGTAAAACTACCCAAAACCCAGTGAAACCACTGAGAATCTGGTCTTAGCGTGTGTTTCTGCCTATAGCAGCCACCTTTGGCTTCGGGAGGAGCCCTCTGCTACTCGGGTGCTGCCAGGTCTTAAAAGCATGAAATTCCCAATGGTTCTACAAGGACAAGCAAGGGTGGCAAATATACACTGTGGAAGCGAGAAGGAAAGAGTTGTCATACAAGCCGGATCAGTAACAAATTAGAGAATACAGGATGAGAATCAGAAGGCAGGAGCATAGTCAAAAACAGGCCAGGAGTCAGGAACCAGGAACATATATCACATATGTAAGTGTGCACTTGATAAAGGGCATAAGACCCGAAACATATAGTGTTTACACCTTCACCCAATAAAGGGTTGCAGCACAGCTGCCTGTGCCTGGTTCTTCATTTCCATATTTGTGAATATATGTTTGGGAGACTGCACAGTGCTCTAATGAAGGAACCTGCACTTTATTAAAAATTACATCACTCATCTCAGACCCAGGGAGAACCTGTACAATTCAGGAACCAGGAAGTCAGAGCCAGGGGCAGAATATAGACAGAGGTACACAAAGGGCCTAAGCACAGAATACACAGGATACAGCCAAGGTACTTTCTTAACAAGCCAAATAAGGACCAGTCAGAGGCAATGCATAACTTCAATTTCAGGGTTTAAATAGGCTACTAATCACTGAATGCATTGCACAGGAACAATGATTTGCAGCTGAGCCATAAAGAACTCGGCACAGCTCTGCTCCAAGTCAAATACAAATGAGTAAACCCAGACTCATGCTGCCAATATAGAGTAGAGGTAAGGAAACCATGCAACAAGCAGCAGGTCAACTCCAGGCAGAGACAAAGGTATATTACACTGCCTTCCCTTCCTCCCTCCTTCCTATGCCTGCTTTCCCCTCTGACCTTTCTCCAACTTACCAGCGAGCCTCCTCCTGTCAGCGATTCTCTTTACTGAACTATTTTGAGTGTGACGATGCTTCTGGGTACCTTTGGCTCTTGTTGGCTCTATTCACCCTGGATTCAGCTGCTACTAGCTCAGTTGCGCTAGTAGGGGCCAAATCCATGGTTATTAGAGTTGAGGGGAGCCGAAGGCACCAAGGAGAGCCATCTTGCTCAACCTAGTTCAGTAAGGAGAATCGCTGAAAGGCGGGGGGCTCATTGGTAAGTTGGAGGAAGGTCAGTACTCTCAATTTTCCTTTGCTGCTGCAGGGCGCAGGTAGGGGGCTGGCGTACTGGCACACTCCTTACCCGTGCCCTGCAGGAGGTGAAGAAAAGGAACATTCACTCCATAGGACACATGGGATTACAACACATTGGAAACTGAGAATGTTTAAATTGACACTTTACAGCACAGAATAAAAGTTATGTCACATATATCAGCAGCACAGACCCTCATCTATTCATAGTTTTATTGGACAAACAAGCAGAGATATAGTAAGCACATATTCTAAAAAGGAGTTTTGACAAAAGAAAACAATCCATTGAATGTAATTATGTGGGTAGAAAGAAAGAGTCTATGTACATTAAGAGGTCTTAATTTTCATCTTCTTCTCTTCTCTGGCATTAGCATTTAATTATTGCTTCTCAGTAAATCTCCCATAGAGAGCTTCATTTAGGTATGTCTCATAAGAAGTGGAATCAACATTTTATTAACAGATGCTTTGTTATCGCCTTTGTGCCTGATTTACAACACAGGCTCTGGTATTTTTTTTAAAGTATTTGGTCTCTGATTTTAATTTAATGTCCCTGAAGTGGCTTACAAACAATAAACAAATATGTGATCATGAACTATACCTGAGCATACATCAGTTATGTTCCTTTTTAATGATTATTGGTTTTCTTTCAGTCCTGATGTTTTTCTGCAATATGCTTGATACCTTGAGTATACTAAAGTTAAAATACTAATATACTGTACTTAGTAAATGTACTAATATACTTAGTAAATGTACTAATATACTTAGTGAATATACTAATATACTTACTAAATGTACTAATATACTTGGCAAATATTCTAATATACTTAGTAAATGTACTAATATACTTAGGGAATATACTAATATACTTAGCGAATATACTAATATACTTAGTAAAAGTACTAATATACTTGGTGAATATACTAATATACTTAGTAAAAGTACTAATATACTAGGCGAATATACTAATATACTTAGTAAAAGTACTAATATACTTGGCGAATATACTAATATACTTAGCGAATGTACTTATATACTTAGCGAATGTACTAATTTACTTAGCGAGTATACTAATATACTTAGTAAATGTACTAATATTTAGTGAATATACTAATATACTTAGCAAATATACTAATATACTTAGTAAATGTACTAATATACTTAGCAAATATACTAATATACTTAGTAAATATACTATAATATAACACCATTAAGGTCTCTTATGCAGGCAGCAATATATGCTGTACAGGTGCCATTGGGTATTATTTAGGTCTTTTTCAAACTGACTTGTTTGGACCAATTGTAAGCATCTAGCTCCCAATCAGTAAGCATACCAATATTACATCTTGTGACTGATTGTTATTTGGATTGTCTGTGATTATCAGGTGTGAAATGGTGAAACATTCAATGTAGCACTCATTCATACATTGATTCATAAATCCATTCATATAACGTCATTCTGCTATTCTATCTTTACAATCTTCCCCCACTGCCCTTTACTATCTCCCTTCAGCACCATCTTTTGTGCAGCCCTTAAACAAAAGTTTTTATCTTTTTAATCCTCCAGAATATAACCCCATCAGCCCATTTTTATCTGTTCATTAGTAGTTATGAAGTGGTCCTCCCCATTACCCACTCTTCCAGTTCATTCCCCTTTATTTCTGTAGATTACAGCAGTTTATATGATGCTATCTCATTTTAACCTTTAGATTATTCCATACTATTGCTTCCCAATTTAATTCCTGATTCTCTGCCCATTACAATGTAGATCCCATGAAATAAATTGACAAAAGAATGATCCAATTGTTAGAGAAGTGTAACGCCACTCAAATATCAAGACTTTTTTTTATAAAATATTCAAAATTATAGAAGATAGTATATTTATAAAAAGAACAATTAGTCATCTGAAGTAATGAATAATGTCCCAAAGTCCTTAGTAGAGACAAAAAACAAAGTACCAAGTCAGTTCACTGTAATGGTCAGTTGAATTCTTGCGCTTTAACCACAAAAGGTAATCTACTGGAATGCCTTTAAATTTGATTGAAACTAGTCACCATCAATGTAGTTCCCAGTCTGCATTCCTCCTCTCAGTGTTATCAGTAATTCCTGTGATGCCTTTACATACTAAGGGGGTTATTCACTAAAGTCCTAATTCTTCCTTATAGGTGTGAATTCGCCAGATAAAGACAAAGTCACAATAGACTGCTACTGTCGCAGTCACGTCTTTATAATGAGAATATTGTCACAGTCGCGACTTTATTATGGGAAAATTGACGCAATCTTAACATTAAAAAATTGTCACGACTTTATAATGAGGAGATGGTTGCTGATTTGCTATGGGAATCCGCTGTTTGCGAATTCATCAGACAAATTCGCACCTTAGTGAATAACCCCTAAGAATTTTGTAATGTTATATTGTTAGGCAATAACATATAAGAGCAAGGAAGATTATGATAGACAGCATTCCTATTTCAAATTTAGCACTGTCTTACTGTACAGTGAGCAATGTGCACGCTACTGTGTTTAATTTTGATAATGTTTAATGTTTAAAATACTTAAAAGGCATATTTTGTATCTCAAGGATTTTCCTGTAACAGCAGGATATGATTTTTAAGAAAATATTTGCATCCTATTAATTTTCAATAAGGCTGAATGAGTTCGTAAATGTCAGACCAACTAGCAGGAACTCAATAAAGATGCACCATGCTACAGATCAATTGGACTTTTACATAGGGTTCAGATAATGTGAATGTTAAAGAAAACAATGTAATTTACAATTTAATCACACCAAGCATGATCGGATGAAAAAGGACTTGCAAGTAGTATGTAATGAAGTACTCTCTATATTTAATTAAATATGAAATATTTCATTGCTTTTCTTGATTCTACTATATCATGTTGATTTCATTAATATAGGTAATCTAATTTATACAAAGTATCTACATTAGCTTCATCATTTCTTAACATCCCATCCATTCACAATACAATAATAAAATATTGAGGGCGAAATTGAATAAACTCGGAAAAGCCCGATTTTGCTTTTCCGAGTTTATTCCCGCGAGATCTTGGAGGTTTCTCGCTGTAAATATCACAATATTTTTTTCAGTCGATATTTACCGAGAGAAAATTTTTGATCAAGTTTTTCAATGGAAAGGTAGCCATACTACGAATGTAAAGTATACTACGAATGTAAAGTATGGCTACCTTTCCATCAAAAAATTCAATTGAAAAACTCAATCGAATAGTTTCTGTCGGTAAATATTGATTGAAAAAAATCTCACGATATTTACTGCGAGAAACTTCCAAGATCTCGTGGGAATAAACTCGGAAAAGCGAAATCGGGGTTTTCCGAGTTTATTAAATTTTACTAGATGTTAATTTTTAATCACTTTAATTGTTCACAACAAAGAATTAACATTGCTGCACTGTAATTGGCCTCTGTTTAAATAACACATGATTTGTAATATTTTTTCACTTAGCTTTAGTTTTAAAATTGGGAGCTAAAACTGAAGCAGACATGACGGCTCCCTACCTATTTTTTTCTTAATACCATGTTGTACTGTTAACGCACCTATAATTATGTAATAAGTTTCCATTTTACTTTGGACAGTTGAACTTCACTTTCATGAAAGTACTCATTTTACACAATAGCTTTTCTAACTAAACAACATAATAAGCAATGACCTGAAAGTATTAAAACAAATCCAGTGATTAAGTTTCTAACATTGGGATTATGGCAGAACCACATTTTTCTGCAGTTTCCTGCAGAGTACTAATTTCCGAATGAAAGACTGGAAAACTAGTTTAAAAATAGTATAGCAAACAAAGGCTAAATCAGTCAGAATCATCCTGTACAATTACACACCTACTTTGTTTTTGTTAATTTCAAGTTGTCTGTTTAAAATTTCCTACATGAACTATTTCTGCAAAGGGAAGGAAATGTTCAAAATTCGAAACAAAAAGTAATAAATTACAAAATAAACATATGTTTTAATGGTTCTCCCTGCTGTACTGCTGTACAATACGGTGCTGCAACATTTTATAATGGTTCACTGTGTTTCTTAGCTGTCTAATGGGATATTTCAAAATGTCATTTCGACCTATTCGATTTGTTTCATTGCATTGCACCATAATTCACCATGTTTTTTGCTGTTAATGTCTCTGCCTTTATATTTAATTCTTCTTGGGTCATTTTAAAAAAAGAATTGGTACCGATGAAAATTGATCAGTTAAAACCGGCACACTTTGCTTTTAGTTACGTTTCTGTAAGCAATTCATATTGGTTTTTGGCAGAACAGGTGTTTGAGGGCCATTTCACCCTATTTTACTAGCAATAACCAGGAGTAATCCAAAAATATAAAGCAGGGTGGGGCATAGGGGAAGGAAGCACCGGCTGCTGGTTAGGGTGCTGTCTCTGCTGGGAGGAGGGGTGTGCTGTCCTGCTGGGTGCCCCCTTCCTTCCCCAGATCCAGATCTCCTCAGATATAATGGTAACTCCTCCATCGCTCCCCTAGCCTGTCAATAATGGTACTGCTCACAGGAACTGACAAGCCACAGAAGGGTAAGAAGGAACTGCACTGCTGTAGAGCTATTAGGACTGCAGTTGAAGAGAGCTGAAGATGGGTAAGAGAGGGGGAACCCAGCAGAGCAGTGCCCCCATTAAAATAAAAACAAAAATGGGAGATATAGCTCTGCCACAAACAGGGCAATTCAGGGAAATCCAGTAGTGGATTACCTGGACATGACAGTAAATCCATTAAAACTGTGAAGGCTGTAACTGGTTCTGGCCTTTGACAAGAATATTAGAAAATAAATTATCTAGTAGCAGTTCTCTCTTATCCCACAATTTCAGGAAAAGTAACAACTATTAGGAGGACATTTTATGCACTCAGACAACTGTAAGAAATGGAAATGGTACTATCCCATTTCTTATGAGTTATATGTATTTATATTAGTAAATTTGCTGTATATTTATCTTAATTGGGTTATAACTTCAGAAGTGAAGGAATAGCACCGCCTGATGGAGTCTTGTATTATTACATTATTGCAATATGATATCTCTCTAGCAATGTAGCTGGGAGGAGAAACCCAGTCTATAAATATGTGTGTCTCATATGGGTTGTGGTCTTCAGTCCCAGGCCCAGGAGCAGGCTGGGCCTTTGCTACAGAGCCTCCATCACCCAGGGTGCATCCCTACAGGCCACCATTTTGGTGGGGTTCCTGTGTCAAGACCCTCTGTGTGAAGTTATACCTCACCAGGATTACACTGATCCATGATACAAGTGAGGGTAACTATATCCAGAGTACCTAGATACTATGCAATGGATGTGATCTGATACTTCTGGGTCTATTAGCTGGCTGTAAGCTGTGATGCTGTGTGACATTATGCTGATATTACTCACTGTAAATAAAGTTAACTGTTTGGTGTGCAAAGAATCTCTGGCGCCCATTATTTAAAGAAGTAACAAGCCCTACTCCAACTAAGTAAGGGGGGAGCCTAACTACCTCCTGAGATGACTGAAAGCTGGCTGTGGATGAATAACCCTGTGTGGTGTATGTAATTGCTAAGTAAACAGTCAAAGTAGTGTTAGACAACATATAGATGATGATATATATCTATTGTGCAACAGACAGAAAAAAGAGGAAGCAAAATAGAAAACATTAAAAACTAACCACTATAAGCGCTAATCAGCCACTAGCATGGCTATGCCAAAAACAACCTCCTCATGATATTAAAATGCAGAATTTATGCAGAATAACTTGGTAAGAGCAAAGGAATAAAAACATCATATTGCTGTACTGTAAATCATATGACTCACTAAAAATAACACAAAGCACATTTTTTACAGTAAATAACACTAACTTATTTTAATAATTTCTATTTCCATTTTTTTTTTTAAATATACTGTATTTATGGTTGTTTAAACCACACGATATAGTATATTACATTGTATTCTACTTTATTAGAAAATATCCTAATAACCTTTTAGGATTACCAATTTCTAAGGGATCA
Source organism: Pipa parva (assembly GCA_019650415.1). Classification (NCBI taxonomy): domain Eukaryota; kingdom Metazoa; phylum Chordata; class Amphibia; order Anura; family Pipidae; genus Pipa; species Pipa parva. The sequence goes on along the minus strand of WMED01019269.1, from coordinate 4,464 downwards.
TAATTATCAGCAATACACTCTCTCTACTTGGTAAATTACAAAGTACACAGTACACAAAAACAAATTCATCCCTCTTACTTAGAAGAAATATGAATCGACTTAATGCAAGTGAGATTTCAGCACAGTCTTAACAGCTCCACTTATGATCAGGGCTAATTATAAGCAATCTGACTCAATCTAAGAGCTAAACTCTAATGTGCCCCCTCTCTCTCATAGTTTAAATAAAATACTTCTCATAAGGGTGTAAGTTCTGACTTCTGAAAGAGAGAGAGAGAGACAGTGGTGCAGAGATATGTAATATAAATTATCTTTCTGCAGACATTTAAGTTTACATAGATAACCCTTAACTAGGAAGAAAACAGATCTGTGTAATCCTTGAATGGCTGTCGCAAATGGTACTGGACAAAAAGATTGGATAGAACGGTGAATGGTTGCCAGATGTAATAGAAGGATCTGGGCAATAAACAGCAAAAAAAAACCCAAAAAAAATAAATAGTGCTTTTATAGTGCTCCAGTGTGATTTTTACTTGCATAAGTTATTATTTACTCTATTAATCTACCCTGTATTAAGTCTGCTACAGTTGTCAGGCTCTCTTTCATGTTTTATCATTCTTCATATATTTCATGACCAATTCTAGCAAACTATATTATCCAAACAGATTTTTGCATGCATTATTCTTACCATTATACCAATGAATGCTGATTGGATGCAATGATTTGCTACACAGTTGGGCAATCTTTTGCACCTGTTGATATATATATATCTATATATATTTATTTATGTATATAAAAAATTAATATATAAAATATATATGTTATACTACATATGTGTTAACTGCTCATTTCCTGCCCATGTCAATACATTTTGATTGCTTACAATGAGTAATATAGAATTATCAATACCCAGTGGGCCCCTGTTGTTAACACCCCTGTAAGTGGTGCTCCTGCCCTAAGAAGTATGCAGTCTCAGGTCAGATTGAAAAATATTCAACTAGCTGTGCGCTACATTTACTATCATAACTATACAAATATTTTTCAAAATTTATTTTATATATATATATATATATATATAATTATCATTATTATTATATTCACTGAAATGCCATGTTTCATTGGAAAACTTAAGCCCAGTCTGATCTGAAATTCAAACCAACTTTTCACTTACAAAGTCAAATAGCCAGAATTAAAGCAGTAAAAAATCCAGGCCATCAGCAATAAATAGTTAAAAGTCTACACCAGCAACAAACCAGTTAAAAAGCCAAGTAACCAGAGAAAAGTAAAAAAATGTAAAAAATTCAAGCCAGCAAAACCAAATTTAAAAAAATCAAGAATCTAGCTATTAAACATTTAAAAAATATAAACCTGCACAAACCAGATACAAGTCAAGTAACAGTAGATGAAATAGTTAAACTTAAGTTAAACATAGCTGACCCACTTGACTCCAATATCTGTAAATAGGCCATCTAGGTTATAACGGTCATAAAAATCTAAATATGACATTAAATTATCATGCAGTGCAGAGCAATATTTGTTTATCTTTTTATCTGGATTATAATAAAGAGGACTATTTTTACCTCCCCCCTCCCACTCTGCTGTACTGGTTAATAATGTGCTCTGATGTATATTGTAGACTGCAATTTTAGCTATGCAGCAAATATGAAGCTGATTTCTTATCAACCCTGTATCAATGCAATTCTATAGACTTTTTTTTTTGAGGAACTGCATATTTGCCTGTAGTTTAGTATTTCATTTCTCCTTATTTAACACCAGAAAAATAGACTGAAGTGATCATACATGTCAGTGCTCCCCTTTAATGAGGGAGACCAATGAAAAATTTAAGATGAAATTTACTAAAGTTGAAAATGATTTTTTTTCAACCTTTTAGCCAGTTTTTCACCTGAAAATTGGGCGAAATGGTTGAAGAAATAATTTTCGACTTTAGTAAATCTTGCCAATTACTACTGTGAATGGTTGTAATGGTATCTATTGTGACATGCATTAGGTATATACCATAATTCTTACTTTTTGAAAGGGAATGTCATGTACATTATTAACTTGCAAATATTATATAATACGGGTGTGAATTTAAATTTAGATTTATTTACAGTGAAACCTTACATGCTATAAGGGGAATTTTGGTATGTATATGTATGCTCATTTATGCTGAAATGCTAATTTGTAATGATTTCTGTTATATACTGCTCATTCATATGGAATGCAGATAAACTGCTTACAATACAGTTAAAAGACAGATTTAGGCAACTCTAGTGCTTTAACATCAAACACCTCTAAAATCTCCATACTGTACGGCAGATAATAAACAAGTTAAACTATGCACCATAAGGCTTCAAACTGCTGCTTTATGCAGCATGTAACTAAGCCATTTAATAATCAACCATGTAACTCTGAGAATATTAAAGAACTATAGTGCCAATATACAGTACAGTAGCTGCCCACAGGCATATATGCTAAGACAATCGCTAACTCAAATAGTTAAAAAAAGTTTACTGAAGAAATAATACTTGCCATTGTTTCCCAGACTGCTAGGCTATTTATCAAAAATTTCCCCAAATAACCATAATCATCAGTAGTATACTTTTCTTCCAACATTGGCTCAACAGCTATCTTGATCATACTAGCTCAAGTCATTTGACCTCTCGGTATAGACTACTCAATTAATCTTAGGTAATATATATTATAACTTATAAGTACTGATTATCAGTGGGCTTGTTAGATAGTTTTATGACCAGAGTGCCACCATATTTTTATAACTAAAACCAAATAATAAACTGTGTTTTGTCCTGTCATGGTACTTCCCAGCAGGTTGAAAATCATTTTATGTGTCTAAGTAGCCCCTGTCTCCCCTCCAATTGAAGAAATTAGAAATTAATAAATGCATACAAACTGTGCACCTGTCACCTCAAAACTCTAATACTAATTTAGGTTGTACTAATGAAATAAACATTTTTGTAAATATATATGTATTAAAAAATGCATCTTTATATAGTGTCTCTGTCATCTTCCCTGTCAGCCTGACTTTTCTTTCCTGAGTCGGGTGGCTGGGGCTAATGATGACTGTATGATAATTATAGTTCCTTCAATCTCTATTTCCTTCAATTTCTAGTGTGTAGACTGTGGTTACTTGGAGAGAAAAATGCCTTGTGACATCTAAGCTTCAACTACAGCCAAGACAGCATGCTGTCTATAACTGAGGATTAGTAAAACAGTCTACTTTTGTATATAAAGCAAATAAAAGTTATATGAAAGGAGAATAAAGTAAATGTAGTGTTATGTTTTTGATTGGAAACAAAGCTGTATTTTTTGCCTTGTGGCAACTGCATTTGTGCTAGTCTCCCACAATAAATGAAAAAGCAAATGTAGTTCCACTTTTATTTCAATTACATGTTTCATTTTTAAAGTAATGGAGACTTACTAAACTGGGAGTGTCCCAGCAATGCTCTTTAAGTAATATATGTATATATATGAGAAAATGGACCATTAACAAATTTTCCATGCTTCATATGGTGACCCCTGTATATTACAATGTCCCACTGGTGTTAAAAGTTGTTAAGCTTCATATTTCTTATGGAACTTTGCCTTAAATTAACCTAGAAGCTCAGTAAGTCTATGGTTTAGTAATTGATAAACTCTTTAGTAAAATATTGAACTTCTGTATTATCGCATACACTAATTAGAACACTGTTCTTTACTTATCAGGACCAGAATATATGAAACATATCTGTCTATATTGTAGATCATTTTCTGTGCTATTAAATAATTGTGTGACACTCTCAATACACAATAATTTCAGGGTCATTTCCAGCTGGAAAACATACCTAAAGTTGTTGGGAGATAGAGTGAGCTCTGGAGTTCTAAATCCTTGAATCAAACATTAGAGTCTAAGGTAAAGAAGAACAAAGTTGCTACTATAATCAGTATTCTCCTGAAATCATACAGTCTGATACGCTAACTCAAGCTAAGTAAACTTCAGAGATCCAGAGCATTCTAGAAATCCATTCTGTATTATGATACATAAGCCACAATCTTCATTTCCTCTGTTTTCTAAATATTTTGGATATGTTCATAATGACATGGTATCTGATGATGTAGCAATATACTTCATCATTGCTTAAAAGGGAGACCCTCTTAAAGTTGCCTATGTAATCTGGGAAATCCTGTGTATAATGCTGAAAGAAGTGTCATTTTTCAAATAATACAGTATATGCAAGAAGTCAGTAAACACATCTCATTGTGGTTGACTAGATTTGGTTTAGAATTCTAAGATATAAGTAGTGTCTAGGGGCGAAATTTATTAAATGCGGAAAATTTTCCGCATGTGCGTTATTTTTACCGCACGATCGTAATTCTGATTGTGTGATCGGAATTGCGATCGATTTACCATCACGCGATGGTAAATGCCATCGATTTACCATCGCGCGATGGTAAATGCCATCGATTTACCAT
>WMED01019267.1:461-12475 GCA_019650415.1 Pipa parva | reverse complement strand
ACTGACCTCAGGCATCGGGCAGGCATCAGCACTCAGCAGGCATCGGGCAGACTTCGGGCAGACTTCGGGCAACACGCGGCAGTGAATATTCATGAGCCGGAAATAGTCATCGCGCTGCGCCTTATAACCCGGTGCGCCTTATGTGTGGACGAAGACCTGATGGAAGCAGCTGAAGGTAAGTGCGGCTTATATTCCGGTGTGCCTTATGGCCCGGAAAATACGGTACATAGAGAAATAGTGTCTTAAACAGCACCAAAATATTTGAAGATTAAGAATAATGTATATAAAAATGCACAAAAAAACTAAAACAACAAATTAGAAAATGAATGATAGGATGAAAAAAAAAAATAAGATAAAACCTTTTAAATAATCCAGTAAGCGCAAGCACAGTTGTGGTGCCTGTCATTTATCCCTGGTTGGTTGTTCACACTCCTATGGGTATATAAGGTACACTTTATCTATCACACCTACATTTTCTGTAATTCACTTGTAGTAGTGTGTTATTTTAATACCTACGGATCTCACTTAGCCCTCTTCCCTTGTGTTTTTTGTGCTCCTACACTTCTTTTCTTTGTAAAATTGGCATATACTAGATTCAAGTTATGTGTATGATTATGAGCGTCCCCTTTAAAATAACCTGCCATGGGAGCTGTAGGCATATTCGTTAAGGACAGGAGGATAACTATGTAAGGACAGTTTATTTCTACTGGGTTGACAATTTTTTATATAAAAAGGTATAGTTCTGGTGAACAGAGTTACTAATTCAGTGTTTCAAGTTAAAATATAAAAAGTTCTTTCATTATGAAGTGATGTGGAGGCTTCAATTCCATCACTTCACAGAACAAGCTAACAGTGTGTGGGCAGCAATCATTTACATCTTACTTAAATCCCACATGACTCATGCACCACCTCTTACTAAACAATGGGGTATTTTAATAAAAGGAACAAAACATAAGTAAACTGAAAGCCATACAGATTTGTCATCCCTTCTGCATTCTCTTGATAAGAGATAATAATACCTCATGAATGCAGAAATGGTGGTAGACGGGGCAGAACTTGTCATTTATCTGTGCTTTTCCATCTCCATTATCTGGAACACCTCTAATGTAAGAAACATTATTGAAAATAGAGGACTAAAAAATACTTTCAGTCGCATTTCATGCTGCCAGGTTTAATGCAACTTAGTTGAGCCAACTCATCAGGTCTGAGATTTTAAAATTCACCCACAAGGATTTGAAAGCATATTTATATGTGCTGTGTTGCCAAAGCAATTACATGGCTACTCAATTAAAAAAGTGGCCCTTCTGCCCTGGTAGAAAAGTATCCCCAGAGGTAGTATAAAAATAACAATAGTACAGTAGGAAATTTCTGGAACACTGGAAAATTAGAAGAAATGCTGTTTCTGAAAAATTAATTTGCTCTAGAATAATTAAATTTCAAAATACAGTGATGTTATATGCCCATTAAGGGATAATGAAACCATTTTGCCAAGAATACACATATGAACATTCAAATACCATGTTTACCCGAAAAATAAGACCTAGTGCAATTTTTTCCAAGCTTAGAAATAACCTGGCCTACCCTGAAAATAAGACCTAGCTGCAGTAAAGTATGAGAAATACACTGTACTGGTACTGAGTTTCCCCACAAATAAGACCTAGCTGCAGTAAAGTATGAGAAATACACCGTACTGGTACTGCGTTTCCCCGCGAATAAAACCTAGCTGCAGTAAAGTATGAGAAATACACCGTACTGGTACTGCGTTTCCCCGCAAATAAAACCTAGCTGCAGTAAAGTATGAGAAATACACCGTACTGGTACTGCGTTTCCCCACAAAAAAAACCTAGCTGCAGTAAAGTATGAGAAATACACCGTACTGGTACTGCGTTTCCCCACGAATAAGACCTAGCTGCAGTAAGTATGAGAAATACACCGTACTGGTACTGGTGTTTCCCCACGAATAAGACCTAGCTGCAGTAAAGTATGAGAAATACACCGTACTGGTACTGGTGTTTCCCCACGAATAAGACCTAGCTGCATTAAAGTATGAGAAATACACCGTACTGGTACTGGTGTTTCCCCACGAATAAGACCTAGCTGCAGTGAAGTATGAGAAATACACCGTACTGGTACTGCGTTTCCCCACGAATATACCTAGCTGCAGTAAAGTATGAGAAATACACTGTACTAGTAACGTGTTTATCCGCAAAAAAGACCTAGCATGTCTTTAGAAGCAAAAATTAATATAAGACCCTGTCTTCTTTTCACGGAAACACTGTATCCTTATGCACATAAAATATCAGTGAAATATGGTATTTTAAAATATCATTAAATATGTTTGAGTGCACTTTTAAACATACACATGCATGTAAAGTCCAAAAAACAATAGTTTATCTGAAAAAACTCATCTACAGAAGTAGAGAATGGGAGCTTTCAAAATTAACTAAAACAGTAGGTCAATTTTTAAACCAGTTAAAGGGATTAGGTTTGAAATCCTTCCTAAACTCCTCCCTGAAAATGCTATTACCTCATGGAGGGAGAATGAATGGGACAGTTAATAAGCGTGTGCGCTTCTTGAATTTTTTGTTTCTGAAACCATGTATGGCCAGCCTTTAATTTCAACGAATGAAAAAAAAATGCATGGGGACTTTTCTATGTGCATTTTGGTGCGATAAAACATCTAAAGAAAAATCACAAAGCATTTGAAGCAGACTGAAATCTATGGGTTGTGGTTTATATGGGTTTCCTAGCATTTTTTTCAGCAAACTGTAAAACACCTTGTGTGCCATTGCCCTATGGTAGGGATAGGCAAACCATGGCTCTAGAGCTGCATGTGGCTTTTCAGCCTCCTTGTTGTGGCTCCCTTTTGCCTCGATTGACAAATGAAAAAATAAGAATAAAAGTTATTTATCAGTATAATTTTGATTTATATATTATTTTAATTTTATTATTTTCTTCCGTTTGTTGTATGCTGATGTTGTAACAGGCAAAATTTAAAAAAAGATTACAATTTTTAAAAGTTTCTAAGCTGTTATGTTTTGCGGCTCCATATTACTTTTCTTTAGTGGAAGAGGGGGCAAAATGGCTCTTTTGATAGTAAAGTTTGCTGACCTCTGCCCTATGGGGTAATATCTGTCGGCTTTGGAAGTACAATTAAAATGTGCTTACTTTACTAAAAAGTTCAGCAAAAGACTAGTCTTATTTATTTAAACACGATTGGATTAGATAGATGGACTACCGTATTTTTTTGCTCCATAAGACGCACCAAGGATTTTAAAGGGGAACTATAGTCAAATTACAACTTTACATATGCAGTATGCCTTAGTGAGAAGTGTTTCTCCCCAGTAGTCATTTTATGTGAAGCAGAATGATTTAGTAGGCAGCACTGATAAACTCCCACACCAGAAAATGTGTGCATGACGTGTACTGGCCAGTTTTCCATGAAAAGGTAACCTCCTCCAGACATTTTTGCTATACATACTTAGCACATGTGCACAAGTCAGTTTTCCCTCTGTAATTTCCTGTATTCCAAGCTTAATTTATGCAGCCAAAAGGTCACCACACTACTTAACCAATAAAAGTCAGGCAGCTTTTTCTTCTCATGTTGCCTGACTTGTAGAACAGAAAGAGGAGGGGTAGCGAGGGGAGGAAAATGTCAACTCTCAGGAAAACCAATTAAGGGAAACACAAGTGTTTTTTTTTTTTGTTTTTTTTTTTTTAACTATTTGTGTCAGAATTTGGCTTACTATAAAGGAGTTTTATATGTATGTGTTCAGTTATATCAGCACTATAGTGCCCCTTTAAGTAGTAAAAGAAGGAAAAAAATATTCTGAACCATACGGTGTGCTTAAATATTTAATACACCACCCCTCCCCTGCCTACTTCCCTTCTGACCTTCTTCCAGTGTACCAGCAAACCCCCTCTCTGTCAGCACTTCACCAGACTGAGCTAGGTTGAGAGCAACAGCACTACTCAGCACCTTCAGCTCTTGTCAGCTCTATTTGTCATGGCTTTGGCCACTACTAGTGACACTGCACTAGTATTGGCTGAATCCATGGAATACAGAGCCGAGATGAGCCAAGGAGTGCCATCACATTCAACCTACCTCAGTCTGGAGAAGTGATAACAGGAGGTGGCTCACTGGTACGCTGGAGGAAGGTCAGTATTATGAATTTTCTTCAGATACTGTGGGGCGTGGGTGCAGGACGGCATACAGGCACCCCCCACGCACACCCAGGAGTAGCTTAAGAAAAGGAACATTCACTCCATAAGATGCACAAGCATATTCCTCCCACTTTTTTTGGGGGGAGCGGAATTCAAATATGACATTTTTATAGCTACTGAACAAAAATAACTTATTTTTTCTTGACTTGCAAGTTCAGTGTACATCTATTCATGGCAAATTTGTGGAGAATTAGGGTATTCATCATGTGTCAAAGTGACAGTTCTCCAAGGCATACTAGGGTAAGTGAAAGTGGAAAATTGGGGGCTTCTGCTTCTGGCAGGGTACTCTTTATTATGCTAACCTCAATGAATTTGAACAGGAAGCAGGAAGTGAAGAGGATAGAAGAGCTTCACATGGCAAAAGAGCTGGAGACTAAAACCCAGATAATTGTCTACCGCCTTAAGAATTACCCATTAGATAAAATGAGCTTTAGTTCCCCTTTAACTCAACTTGACACTAGGCATCTTAATCCAATTACACAGAAAGACCTTATGATGGCTAAACCAGGGCCAGCCTGCTGACACAAACACCTCATCACAGTCAGCTTATTAGACAAATTTATTAAAGTCGGAAAAGGCTTTTCCGACTTTAATGGGGAGAAGGCTTTGAAATTTCTCCCTGTAAGTATCGCGAGATTTGCATCATGCGAGACTTACCGTGACAAACTTTTTAAAATTAAATATATCCATGGAAAGGTAGCCATGCAGTATAGCTACCTTTCCATGTATATATCCAATAAAAAAAAATTCCTCACAACAAGTATCGCACGAGGCAAATCTCGCATTACTTACCGGGAGAAACTTCAAAGCGTTCTCCCGAGTTATTAAATTTGGAAAAGCTCAAACGGCTTTTCAGACTTTAATAAATTTCGCCCGTAGTAACAATGGCAATAAAGCTAATTAACCAATATACATGACTGACTGCGTATTTGCACATATTCGCAGCTTCCCATCCCAAAATAATAAACCCCCAAGCAATAGTGAAAGAATTATGTAACAACTGAACTGATGCCAATAAACAACATCAGACACAGACTCTTCTCCAGAGATTCATCTTCCACCATGCAGCATCAATGGAAGATCTCTATCCAAAAAACTGAAAGAAATCTAGAAATCTTGCACATAAAGTAAGTATAAATTTATGTACCCTTTTGTTTTCTGTTGATAAAGTCTTTTTAAACTGCATGCAAAAAACCTATTTCCTGAACTCACAGTTATCACTATTTCAACACCAAGAGGGGCTTTATCTAAGGGAGACAGACGTTTTACAACATAAAGATATTCACACAGAAGACTACTCCAAGCTTTCAGCATATTTTATCCCCTACAACATTCACAATAGGAAAAAAAAAAAATCTTCACTGAATCTTTCCAATCAAAACTTCATCATCAACTTCTGTACTACAGGATAAAATACACCCTCTAGTGCAGTGGTTCTCAACCTGTGGGTCGCGACCCCATTTGGGGTCGAATGATGATTTGCCTGGGGTCGCCTAAGACCATTGGAAATATAAGGATTAAATGGGGTTGCCCAATAATAAATAAATGGGGGTCGCCAAATCACGGGGAATTATACTAAAGGGTCACGGCAATAAAAAGGTTGAGAACCACTGCTCTAGTGGATGTCATCAAGATCTCTTTGCAGTGTTATTTATGTAAATTAAATTAATTCAACCAAATAATTTTAAAGTTGCTGCTGGAGAAGCTTTGGGGGGAACTTTCTCACTTTACTACAAATGTTTTCTATATCTTTTTTTTTTTTTGTGCCAAGAAGGTCCCATAACACTGGTGCTGGTAACTGTATGGATATTCTACACAATTAATGATTTTTTGATTTTGTGAAGGAATAGGTATGCTGACTACTAAATTCCCTCTTTATAATGTACTTTAGATATATTAAGAAAATGGGACTTACCCTCTCTAGAGACAAAGGAATATATCTGCAAATTTTTCAACATGAAACATTGGAAGCCCTGTGATTGACATCACTCATTCAAAGATATTTGTCAATGTGATTCATTTCCTCTAACTTCAAATTCAGCATGAATATTCACTTTGTTTTAATGAGCTATTGGCTGTTAGTGAGTCTGCGCTGGTGAGTCTCTCTCCTTTTCTAAGTGTGCTGAGCTCGGCTGCTTTATCCCACCCCCCGGAAGCTCCACACGATTACCCGATATTGCAGTTTTGCAATATCGGTTAATCTCTGTGTGCGATAGTATCGTGAATGATACATATCGCACACCCCTACTATAAGCGCAACATGAAGCACTCTAACACATGGTCGCGCCAGTGTGACTGGATCGTGTAGCTATAATTGGGGTTTGGAGTAGCTTTTTTTTTTTTGTTTAATTTTTTTTTTTTTTTTAACACAGTGCTTAGAAGTGCTAGTGTGAACCCAGCCTTACTCTTTAAGAGCAGTCAATACTGCCACACTGGAAATCTAGAGTTTTTCCAAACCTCTGAAAAGAATCATGTTCAGATGATCATTTGTTTAATATGATGAATGATGTGATTGGTGAAACAAGGTTCCCTCGAGGATATCAATGTAAATCAGTTGCCACTGATCTACCATAAAACTCTGTAACAGAGGAAAGACTTGAAAGGGAAAGTGTCCCTTTGTACATTTAAGAATGTACATACTTGCAGCATAATTGTTCTATCACATGCCTGCAAACACATCAATTAGGTATGGAAACATTAACAGGTAAAGGTATGGAGAGGTATAGAAACATTAATATACTAAAAACTATATATAAACACACACATTTTAATTATTTTTTTCTTATAATACATAAATACTATTTTTTTAATTCATTTTTATATTACCGTTATTATAAAAACATTTGATTTTAGGTACATTATATGTAAAGTTTAGTTTAGCGATTTATGTGTTATAGAAACATTTGTGTTAGTTCCCTGTTGCTGTTAAGCCCTTTACCACTTATGAAAGTGAAACTAGTGGCAGAGTAAAGCAATTACAGGCAGTGTGAAGCTGATAAGCTGTAGCTTCCTGCCAGAACTTCTGCAGTGAGGTCACAGGATTAGCATACTTAATGCATTCAAAATGGCTGCCGCGAGTCACTTAAATGCTCAGTTTGGGGTTATTCACTTTTACATTTCACACTTTAACCATAGGCGTTCACAGGCCCCTTTACATAATGGTGCCAGCTCAGTGATGTACGCCACATGATCCACAAAGAAGTGACATCACACTGGAGCATAAACATGTGACACACTGACATCACAGATGACTTTGCAGTTGCACATTATCACACGGCAAACTGACGTCCCTACCGGGTGGGGGCACACATTAAGGGGTGCCTAGGCACAGCTGGCCCAACCAATGCACACACCTTCGACTTCAACCCTAGCACATAGATTTGCTAATATATGGGAATCCCAGCAGTCTGTATAGCAAGGGAACAGCCACAAGTATGGAACAGTGTGACTAGCTTTATTACACTACATCATACTGCATATCTGCAATAGTAATAGAACATACTCCCCTCTGCTTGGAAACAGAAACAATGGAACCCAGCCCTCCCTCAATCATTCTAAACAGTTATCACTGTCAACTAAATTAAAAGTGTCCATTGACTGCAGGCATTGGAACTTGGCACCAGCCTACACAGTCTGCTTTTCATGGCATTTTGGTGCCTGGAATGTGTCCAGCTCACTAATAATTTAGGGGTTTGTTTATTGGAGGGTGTTTTTTATAGCCAAAAATAAATCAGCAGCACAGTAACTTGCTTATTCTCTGCACAAAATATCTCTGCCTCATGCAAGTTTACAGATGTGTAAAAATTAAAAGATACCACAAGTCCCCTTCTTTTCACCCAACAATTTCACACAAGGCTGTGTGATTTTAACAGTCTCCTGATTCCCCAGCCCCCAGCAGGATTTTAGGAAGAAATTTGGAGAAACTATTTTAAAAAATTTTAAGAAAAGTGCAAATGCTATCCCTGCTTTTACTGACTGCATTCTGTCAAGAATTCTATGGGAATCCGCTGTTTAGTCAAAAAGGTGCAGAGAATCAAGGAGTAGCCAGCCAAAATAATGAGAATTCGTTTTGACAGTAATATTCTCACTTTAGTCAATAACCCCCTCAGAGTTCCAAACTGCATCTGGAAGCAACATGGCCAAATAGCCACAAACAAGCGCTATAGAGTAAGGACCTCCTTATTCTTGTCTCAGTCATTACCTGACACTGAAACTGCATATCTGCACTTCTATCATATCTGTATTATAATAACCAGTAGAGATAAGTAGAGTATAGGTCAGCAGTTCTCAACCTTTTCTTGGGGGCGACCCCCGGCGCTGACGTCACCATGCACCACATGATGATGTTTTGGCTGAATGTCATCACGTACGCACATCACGTGGTGACATTCGGGCGAAACGTCATCACGTACGCGCGTCACGTGTTGACGTTTTCGGTCAATGTTACCCCGCAGGAACCCTTATAAGAAGGGTTCTGTGGGTACTTCCGGGTGCCGCAGCAGTTCTTGACCCCCGTGGGACGGTCGAGCAACCCCGGCCGGTTGAGAACTGTTGATAGAGGTGATACCTTTTATGGGCTAACTGAATAGATAGTAAATTCTTGAAGATTATCAGGACTGCATAATTAATATATCAAGTATTTATTATAAAGAAATGGTGAGATTGGACAGTGATTTATCTAAAGAAAACCAAATGCTATTTCTCACATTGGGAGCATGCTATTACCTTAAAATGTATTTTTTGTTGCTGTAATGTATACAATGCCAAAATATTACAGAATAATTTAAACAGATCACATTAATCCCTTTCCCTTTAGTTAGATGGATGCATAATATATCAAAAGTTTAGATTTCAATATGCTGGCAGTGGTTAAAACAAAATAAATTTAAAATCACTAATGTACTTTGAGCATATAGTACTCCAATTTTAACACACCTTTTGATTTTAAGATAGTGTTCTTTAAAATAAAATGACACAAAACTATTTAATATTTAATTTACAATCATGAATAACCGCATAAACCCAATCAGAGCATTCTGATAAAGAGGTGACAAAAGCAATATGAAAACAAAATTTGGCAGAATTATAAGCCTATATTTTGTCAAAAATTCCTCAAAAAAGAAATAAAAAATCCATTTTGTGGGACCATGACTTTTGGAGGCAAAGCTTTCTGATCTTCAGCTCCTATTTTTTTTTTTTACAAAAAATGAACTTGTCCAAGTGCAACTTCTCCAAATTTTGATGGGAGATAAATTATTCTATCCAATCCTGAAACTGATTATGGTATATTCATATAACTTACCACTTTTGGAACCCATTCCTATATATTATAAAAATATTTAATATACATGCATATAGGCATGCATGTAAATTACATCTTTACCACTAACATCTTTCCTCCAATTACATTAACAGATTCTAGAAGATATGGAAGCTTTGCAAAGCTGTCACACTCAAAAAACCAAACACTGTAGGAAAAAAAAAAAAAAATTCCAATGTGGTGACTGGGAAATTTGTTATGCACCCTCTTGTAATGTCATCCATCCACTAAGAACCAGGTTTCTTCCAGTCAATGTACTGCACTTCATGTAAAGAATTCATCAGCTAACATCAAATTCAAAATGATCTCCCACACTTCTATGTTTTGTGCTAATTCATGTCATGTGACTGTTTATGAGCACACAAAGTAAACAGTAGGCAATATCAGTTATAGGCAATAAACAATTTTGCTGCCAGTAATGAGAAATGGTGATTTATGAAGTGAATGACAAATCTCTAAAGCGCTGCGTAATACAGTATCACCATATAGAAAAATGAATAAAGGCAAAAATTTAAACAAAAGGTCGCTCAACCAAAAGGATAGAGTTTGACCAGGGCCAGTTCTACCTATGGACGATGGCCCAGGGCGCAATCTATCTGAGGGGCGCTGTTGCCCACATCGCCCATCTCTAAACTTGACCTCCTCCCCCTCGCGCCCCCCCCCCTGCCCCGCAACACCCACTACCCCTTTGCCCCACGCCCTTCACTCACCTCCAACAGCATTCCAGCGATGCACCTCCTCTGATGAGGTAAGTTGAATGTGACTGGCGCTCCTTACTGCTTCGGGTCTTGTCGGCTGTATTCGGCAGCTGCCGGCAAGACCCAAACATCTAAGGAGGGCCGTCGCATTCAGCTTACCTCATCAGAGGAGATGCGTCGCTGGAACGCTATCGGATGTGAGTCTAGGGCGCTGGGCAGGGGAGGCGTTGGCCCAGGGTGGCAATATTGCCAGGACCATCCCTGAGTTTGACTGTTAGCAGAATTCATACATTTAATGGGGCTCTACCTCTTGGCACCTGATAAAGGTTTTCAGAGGTCTCCCTACTCAGTGAGCACACAGATTAATAAGAAGGGTTAATGAACTGCATGCAGCTTTAAGTTAGATTTCAAGGCCTAGACAGTTATTGATTCTGATGCCTATTAAAGAGGTGACACACAAGTATAATTTACTCTTTTGCCACCATGTCTCTGACTGAGCCTACAGTGTTCAATGCCAGGGTCAAATCTTGTGTTTAAACGCCAATTGCGTTTGCGTTGAGCAAATACAGGAAACACTTCTGCATCTACAGTCCTAACCACTGCAGGAAGTCACTGCTGACCACACAGTATATCACCACTTTACCTTTTTTTCTTTTTAAACAGTGGTCAGTGTCCAAAAAGATAGCAGGTCAGGGAGAGTAAAAAACAAAATAGTCAATAATTCTATATCAGAACTAGTAATGAGAATATTTTATCAATGGAGCCAACAACTAACAGCTCAAAAAGGGTTTTAAACAAGTGTTTTTAGAATTAAAATTTTGCGTTTATTACATTTTTAATAAAACCTGGGTCTAATACAAACCAGATTAAATACATAAATAAGGTTAGTGTAACATGTTACAGCAAGGACATTTTAAAGCAGGTGGCTCAGTGTTTAGCACTGCTGCCACCTGGGTTTTGGGTTCAATTATATGCTGGACTTAATCTGCATGGAGTTTGTATGTTCTCCCCGCACATGCAGGCTCGAGGCACTCAGATTTCCTCCCACTATCCAAAAACTTACATATGTGTTTGTCTATGTCTGTGTGTGATTGAATAGGGAAACTAGATTGTAAGGTCCATGGGGCAGGGACTGAAGTGAATGATGAATCTCTAAAGTGCTGTGTAAAAAATCAATGCTATATACGGTAAATACAACACATTAAAAATACCAAGTTAGTTTTTGTTTTGTTTTTTATCTTGAAAAGACTGTGAAACAAGCAATTAATTTATATAGTAATAATAAGTTCTATGATATGTGCATCAGAACAAAAATTTGGAGATAGTCAAAATATGGTTTAATGCAGATGTCATTGTTTTAGACTTCCTTCATTTGAGCATTTTGTTGAGATTAGAAAAAGACTGACTGGTTTTAAAACAATTTTGTGGGTCTCTTCCATATATTTATTAATGGCCTCCTTGAAAATTTTAAATTTCTGGAGATGATACTTTACTGTGTAAAGCAGGGGTCCCCAAACTACAGCCCAGGGCCGGGACTAGGGGTAGATAGGGTGTTGGGGGGACGCAATCTTGGCGCTCGCCCCCCTCCTTTTCCCTACCTACCTCATCCCCAGCCCGGCTCCGTCTGCTGTAACTATTACAGTTAAAGCGCTTCTCTCCCTCCCCCGGCGCATACTGATGATGTAACTACACATCATCAGGAAGCTGCAGTGGGGGAGGAAGTGAAGAGCGCGGTAACTGTAATAATTACAGCAGACAGAGCCAAGCAAGGG
>WMED01019265.1:0-12476 GCA_019650415.1 Pipa parva | reverse complement strand
GATCATTACCATTGCCTCCTTCTCCACACAGGTTGCATCGGCACCTGTACATTACAGCTTCTGCTGGTCGAATCTGCTATTGACAATCCTTATTCTATGTACCATTCCCCTTACCTGCAGACTCCCTAGAAAATGTTACAATTTGTCATTTCACATGATGTTCGAGCTGTGAACTCCTTCCCACAATTCAACTTAAATTGCTATCACTGATTGGGGTTCAATTAACTGCCCCACAACTCCTCTCATAATCAGTCCTGTAAACCCAATGCTAATATTGTTACCAAGTAGTTTTCTATGTTTCAGATATTACCAGTACATTTCCTTGTGATAAATAGATTGGATCTGTGTATTTTTATTACATTACCTATGATGATATAACATTGTGTTTGTAAACATCTTATTTTAGTCATGTCTGCTACACAAATACGCATGGTTTAATAAAAAGGTAACGACAAAAATTTGTAATCATACATTGTTAATAATACATGTATTCTAGGGTTACATGTAGCAATTGGAGTTGACATTGATGGCTTAATTTGTTATGTACTAGAAATACCAACCTATTCACTACAAGGATAATAGAACAATAGAATCAGCATATACCTGGAATTTACTACCTCAGATTGGTTTTGCTACAGGCAAATTCCAGTTTAAAAAGGGGTTTTCAGCTGTTTCTTCTTCAGACTCAACAATCGGTACAATAAAACCTTCATTAATATTTATACCTCTGGCTCAGCTATGCATTCTATAGACCTTCATGGCTCCATCTTTCTGATAACATTTTTTTTTATGCACTTCTTTATTGGCAATCAGTTATGTAAAAAGAATGTTTAGCTGCTTGTTTTAACAGTATCCAGCAGAAGGGTCAACAAAAATTGCACAATTTTAGCACTCCAGTCTAACACTGCAAGCACAAGGTTCTTTTTAAGGTTTCATTTTTTTTACAAACCTTAATGAATTTAATAAACTTTGAACAGAAACAATATAGCCAGCGTTGAATTTTAAAAGTTGTAATACAAACTTGGTTTGAAAATGTATCTCCACCTATACCATGTGGGATATTTTTAGCCTTGTATACAAGCAGCAGGTGAAGATGTGGGGCTGCTTGCTTTAAAAACAAACAAACCGAATACCTGAAACCAACTGTCTTTTGTATGGCAGATTAAGGACAGTTCTCTGTATATTCAAATTGCATTATTGGGACACACTGGCCTGTTCATTTCTTGATTTGTTAATTCAAGTTGTGCAGGAAAGCAGGAGGGTATTGAAAGTATCAAGCAGAATCGTCAGCAAAAATTGCACAATTTTGGTTGGAATACTTCAGATTCTCAGTTGGGATGTTGCAAGGTCTGCAATGTCAGCTATTTACCATTTTTCTGATCGATGTTTGTCATCTAATTTTGTATTTGTTCATTGTTTCTGTTTATAGCAAATACAGGCATTTATAGAACCAAGAATATCTGCAAACTGACTGGCCTAGGTTCCATAAAAGCAAACATGTATTTTTATTGCAATTTTTGAAAAACCTCAGAACCAAAAAAAATAACAAAAAACCTTTGGTAAAAAAAAAAAAATAATCTCAATGTAAACAAAACCAAAATAGAGTGATGAAATTAGAACAAAAAAACAAAACACAGGATCTATACACTATATACACATTTTTATCATTTCAGTGAAGAGAAATTGGTTTTGACCTCAGTGTAGAAGCAATCATTTTTTACAACTGTTTGTGCCACTGTTAGTAATATAGAGGGTTTTAAAGGTATCTTTTATTGAAAAGATAAATGAAATAATCAGCTACATAAGGGCATGAGCATTCTTTTGATTTTCTTATTAGCTCTACTAGATATATTAGCTTTCAATATGCTTGTTAATCCCATGGCATTTAAACCTGCTGATCACTTCAATAATCCTAAATGGAAAAACTAATGTTTTGCTAGTTACAGCGTCATCATACATTCTGTGCACATATTCTCAGGAGAGGATAAACTATGTTTATAAATTTATACTTATCTTCACCAGGAACATTCCCTCTGCACTTTTAAAACCAAACTGAAGTCCTACCTTATGGAGCACTAGCATTGATATTTATCACTGATTTTTATGTATATATTTTATTTTATCCTTTCTTAGTTATTTATACTTAGTATTTGTATATATTGACCAGTGTCCCAGCACATTGTTACAGCTCTTATTACCCTTCTATCTGTGTATGTGTCTTCCTCCCATTTAGATTGTAAGCTCTACGGGGCAGGGACCTCTGACCTCTTGTGTCAGCCACAACCCGGCACTTCAGTTTGGTTTTAAAAGAGCAGAGAGAATGTTCCTGACAAAGATAAACTTAAAAGAGAAATGGTTCTTTGCAGTTTCAATTAATCTACAGTTTGTGGGATATGATGAGACTGATGTCACTGCCCCTCACTGGAAGAATTTGCCTCACTCCCCATGACTTCTCAGCCTGCTATTGTGTGACTGACTACACCCCACTATGCATGCGATGGCATCTGTCGCTCTCCGCTACTTCATGAATAAGGAGAAGTTCATTCGTGACTTCCTAATAGTATTGACGTGAACAGACGCGGAGATACTATGCAAGGCAAATTCAGACTTTGATGAATTAGTGCAAGAAAAAATAGTGGAAAACTACATGTGGCAAAAACACATAGGGGCATATTAACTAGAACTGAACAGGTTTTTGACTAGTAAATGCAGGAGAAACAGTTTTATTTTTAATGATATTGATGTTTACTCCTATTTACTAAACTGTTCAAAAACCATTTTATCCCCCAAAAGAATTCCCCACTTTCAGACTGGCAAAACCCATTATTCCCTATGGAGTTGGTCCTGTCATTGAGCCTAAGCCCAAAATATTTTCCCATTGAAAAGAGACATCGATATCGATCTGTAATGGAAGGAACCCTCATAGAAAAGCCTTGCAAAGTGTGTCCCTGTTAACAGATCAGGATTTATCCAAATTATTATCAATTGGGGGAACATTTTTATCGATCCTTTGTAAATTAGAGAAATCAAAAAGTACAGGGAAACAAAAATGGGGTGGAATCAAACAATATGGTCTAATTGGTCTTAGTAAATATGCCACATCTATGTGGCTTTAGCCTAAGGTTGGGTTCACAAGAGCGTATGATGCGCTGCACATAATACGCTTGTGTGAAAAAAAAATACGGCTCAATGAAAGCCGATGATACTTACCTAGTTCCGGATACACTATCATATGATGCGCATACGCTGGTTTTAGAATGCTGTGTGTCGCATTTTGGCTGGTGTATATATGCTGCGCCCAAAATGCGACACACAGGAAGTTATGTGAATGTCGAGGGAGCGTTCACACTGTCGCTGGTGAGTACAATAGAAAGATACGCTCGGCATATTTTTCTTCTTTTTTTTTCTTCACATGAGCGTATGATGCGCTGCGCATCAACGTGTGAACCCAGACTTAAGGGATTTCCATTATTTTTGCTGAACATAGATGAAAAATGTAGCCCTCCACGTAATTCTTATCTTATGTTTCTCTAATCTTTTTTTTACTGTGACATTCCAAATCCTTGTACTAGAGCGCAAAGTACCTCTCCCTAATCTTATTTGTTCACCACAATGATATACTCTGCTGGAGTGTTATTAAATAAATATTATTTTAGTTTGGTTGTAACGCAAACATGTATCTATTATTACACTCCGAATCAAAGAAAACAATTATGCTTGTAGTAGCAAAAAAAAAGATTGCTAACAAAAGCATAGGATGTGTTTCGTGTGGTAAATCATCCTTTTACAAAAAATGCTTACACAGTGTTAAGAATCACACCTGCCTCTGAAATGAAATCATCAAAGGCTCCACATCAAATAGGTAGTAAAGTCGGGATTTAGCTATTCATGGAAGCTATAGCAGATACAAGCAGCTGCTTTGATGTAACCTATAGACTTAAAGGTCATGAAGTCATTACATATCTGCAAAGAGAAATGGACAAGGATTAACTCCCCTCAGAGCTCATTTTGAGCAGCTTCTGGAACAAGGAGAATTAAGTCAATAAACAGGTTGCTGAAGATAACCTTTTAGCCTATTGATTTCACACATGGCATGACTTTACCTTTTTCTGAAATAATTACATTTTCCTATGGGTCTTAAACAATAATCAGATTGTAACAAGAAAATAGATTAATTTTATACACGTTATTATAATTATTAACATTTGTGTGCATGGCATAACTATTTTAACATATAAACTGTAAGATAAATAGGTTAGGAAGAAACAGCACGATGAATGGTGGATTAAACCATTGACTTTTACTGTGAAACAGTCACTGTCGCTGTTTACATCACAGTAAAAGTCAATGGTTTAATCCACCATTCATCGTGCTGCTTCTTCCTAACCTAATTACATACAGTTTGTATATTGTACTGTAATTAGTAGAGTTAAATTTACAATTAAGGAATACTTACCTCAGGAAGGATCAATATATATTTTATATATGTTGATCCTGAGGTAAGTATATATATGTTATATTTTATATATGTTGATCCTGAGGTAAGTATATATATGTTATATTTTAACATATACTCAGAGCAACCGGTCTGGTAAATACTTGCTCTTGCCTATTATTTGTAGTAAAGATTTACTGATACTTAAAAAAAATACTTAAAATAATATTATGATCTGGTTCACTCCATCATGAAATATGAGAAATGTTTAGAGATTTATTAATTTTCTTATTGTTAAATAAAAAAATGTTTTACTTTCATTAAATTTATACTAATTTACACACTTTTTAATTTACGTTGCAAGTAAGACTACAGATAACAGAACCAAAATGGCCCTCGATATTTAATTTATTTTAAGAATAATTTTCATTTCATAAAAAAGAGAATATTGGGCCGGTGTTGTCTGGCTTTTATGTGCAAAGTAAACGTCATTTCAAAATATTACCTGTAATAATACCTGTAATAATAAAGTAAAACAAACAGAATATAGCGGAGATTGGCTGCTTATATTCAGCCTTGGAAAAGCAGCAATATGGATTATTTATTAATTTTCCAATATTGCTAAAGCTTTCATTCCAGGAATTGCAATGAATCCAGAATATTGTACTTCAGAAGGTTTTTTTGAGGCCCCTTTGCCATGTGGTAATATAAAGGGAAGCATTGGGAAATGCGGCAAAAATTGCACGGATTTTCTTGAAAGTTTTTGGTTTCAGTTTGAAGTAATATGTATCAGTATGTGATTAGAAAAAATGGAGTGATGTTTGGATATTCAGGCTATATAAATTTATTTAAAAAAGTGAAAGATAAACTTTAGTGTGCTATCTCATGTAATCTTTTAGAGGGTTATTCATTAAAGTCCGCATTGTTGCAAATAGGTGCAAATTTGCCAGATAAAAACAGTCGCAATAGGCTGCTACTGTCGCAGTTGTGTCTTTATAATGAGAATATTGTCGCAATCTTAACATTAAAAAATTTACAATGGGGAAATTGTAGTGGATTTGCTAAGGGAATCCACTGTTTGCGAATTCGACAGTCAAATTCGCACCATAGTGAATAACTCCCTTGATATTTACGATTGACAAACATTTGATTGGTGCTTGAATATCAGACACAAATATTACACCAGGAGGCAGTTATATATCCTTGTTTAAATAACTTACCTTTAACGTTTTGTAAGCACAGGTGAACATAATTTGCAGAACTGGGGTTTATACTAAAGTGTAATCATTTCTGTGCATGTCCACTGTGTATACATGGGAATTCACAGCATTTGTATGAATAGGATTATATGGTGCATGAAAAGTTTTGAATCCAGAGGCCTTATGGGAGAATTCCAGTAATGTTTAGACCAAATTATAAGGCTACAGAGTCCTTCTATGCATCAATTTTATTAAAGTTAAGATTATTCCGCAGACATTCCTTGTCAGCAACATTGTGGAAATAAATAAAATTACAATTACATGGGAAGTGATTATTTGAAACAAGCTTGTTCACTGTAAAGTTTAAAAATGGAGGATTATTATTATTATTTTTCCCCGGATTAGTTTTACTCATTTGTCAAACTACATAAACACTTTTCACATTGCTGATATGGATTATACTTTGTGAGTGCAATGGACTCCACTAATGAGTTTAAAAGTGAAACATGTACAGCATATACAGAATAATTGACTTTTTCTAAACGTTGACCTGAGATAAACCTCCTGTAGGAGCGAGATTCCTTGTCTAAATAATGGGATAGTAGTACACTTCTGCCAGTTGATTGCTTACACTGAATACAATTTAATCATTAAAATAAAAACAAAGTGGTTTCTGCAAGGCTTGCTTTTGCTGTGTTAGCACATTTCATTGGCACATTAAACCCCAAAATGAGACATGTTTGAAAACTACTTTATTAAAAAAAAGATTTTAAAATGAATTATTTAAAATTGCTTTTTTTTTTTCTACTAGGGATTCACATATTGGATTTTTCATATCAAGCAAAATGGTACGTCTTTATTCATAAAAAACACATTTGTTGCAGATTCAGGTTTATATTGTAGGTTTATTATATCATATAGATGTATATTTGAAAAGCTCCAAGAACCATTGTCCTAAGATTTTTTTTATATTCATTCAGCTCAAACAAAGCTCCTGTTATTTATTCCTCTAAAAATCATGTCTATCTCTGCTTTAAAATAATTTGGCAGAAATTACACATAAGATGTTATAGTTGCCTCTAGAATATTATAAGAAAGAATTTTTAAAGTGCACCATATGTGCAAATATCCATTTTAGTTCATTTTTAATCATCAGTCAAAAAAATGTAGATCAAATGAGAGATAGGATATGGTTTTTAAGCCAATTTACTCTGAAAGCCATGTTGCCCAACACTCTACAATGCAAAAACAAGGTTCATATTCATCAATCAATCATAACTTCCTGTCCAGGTCTACTTATCAGTATCACCCAAGAGTAAATCCAAGAGACAATTTCATTGCACCTTGGAGCACCTTGTTTAGTTTCACACTTTCTGCAGATTATCTGGTTAATCTGCCAAATAATCAGCCTTGGCTAGCATTAGCTTAGTGCTGTACACCACAATGGGGAAATTATTCATGCCTCAGAATAATTAAGTTTTTGTGGGTAAGGGGTAAGATCAATAATGTTTTTCAACAGAATTAGAACAGCACAAGTGCACTCTGAGGGGGTAATTCAGCAAAGTGCGAACTTACCTGGCGATCCTTCGATTCACCTCGCTGAGACTGGTACGCGCTCCCTTCTCTCCTGCACACAGAGGTCAGCGAACGCTTTAAAGGTACTTTGCCTCACCTCTTGACCACTCGAGTCACCTCGCGAGATTGGAATACCTTTAAAGCGTTCGCTGATCTCTGTGTGCAGGTGAGAAGAGAGCACGTACCAGTCTCGGCGAGGTGAATCAAAGGATCACCAGGTAAGTTCGCACTTTGCTGAATTACCCCTGGGGCTTAAATGGCTATGACTTGAGACAAACAAAATCCCCAAACGAGTGCTAGTAATGTGGCCAAGGTGTGTGCCTCTCCCTTTGCAATTAAAAGGACCTAGGCCTAGGTACTATCCCTTTTCTAAAGCTCTTGTGCTATGGTAGGAAAAAAATAACACATTTAATGAAAGGTAGAGAGAAAATTACAGCTGATTTTCTAAAAAAAAAATATTTCCCACAGTCCACCTCACATATGACCCGCTGGTTACATTTTCTGCCCTGTTTTTTCCTGCTTATGCCCGCCTCCTCCCAGCCCTTCTTACAGCTACAGACTTTAGCATCTGATTCATGAATATAGTACCTTAAACATAACACATATGGCATTTTATAAATTGTGCCTTACTGAATAAAAATAATCCTACAACACTGCAGGTCTTACCTTCCAAAAGCAGCAGACATTGAGGATATAAAACAACACAGCACAGAACGAAGTGCAGTGGCAAATGCAGAGTGCAAGGCATGTGCTTCCCAGTGTAAAATGCTAGGTCCAGAAAACATTTCCTAGTTGACAATGCAGAAACCCTTAGGATAAATCTAATAGATGGAAGAGCCAGGAAGCAGATTGAAATGGTGATAAATTCTTCCATGTTCCAGCTTGCAGCAGTGGAGTGGAGCTTTCCAACAGTGACTTGTACATCAAGTAAAGTGGCTTGCTTTAAATGCTCTTTGGATATATTTTGATTCTTTTCAGTTTTACCAATGCAGATACATTACCTTAGTTTGCCCAGACACACAATAATCCTGCTGTGCATTTTGCCTAATTAACACACTCATTACTCCATACTGTTTTGCAGGTTGCATAGTCCACACATTTCACCATATGCTTTTCCATTGTGCCTAGTCCACAAACAATACGCCATACTACTGTGCAGTTTGTGCAGCATGCACAAACATTAACCCATTGTAAAATTTGCCCGGTATATATTGCCCTCAAAGTGCTCTACAGTTTTTCCAGTTTGCCCATTCCAACTCCTATTGTGCAGTTTGCCAATTTCTCACCCCCATGCAATTTAACCATTATTCACTGCTCTTTCCTGTGAAGGCCCACAGTTACAGCTTGTGCAAAGCAGAACCCCTGACAACTCAGTCAATACACATATACCTTCACTTCTGCATGGTACAAACAGTGTCCTGTGATGGTGATGGGCTCTTCTCCCGTTGATACTCCAGCCAGCAGTGAGATTGAGGAAGCATGGGCAGCATATAGGTCAAATGATCAAGCAAAATACCAAACACTGCAACTAAGGTCAGAATCTTCAAAGAGCAGAGGCAAACTCACAATAGGAAGATGTCAAAGTAGGTATTACTTGGAAATTACACTTTATTAATTGCTAATTATATATCATGTAATAAAACGGCATAATAGCATAAAGGTTCGAATTGGTAGGAAAAAGCCAAGCTGATTTTAAGATTATTCTTTCATTGAAAGATGATTGTATATCTGTAAAAAATGTAATAATAAATGGAACATTACTTTGGTTCACATCCATGGATTGTAACCTTTAATGATCTAAAAAGAAAAATCAAAATGACATTAACAAAACAAAAACGATAAATCATATTAAAATGATTTTTCAAGCTAGAGAATACTAAATCAAGTTTACCTTACTTCAGTGAATAAAAATATCAACTTATCTTAATATCAATGACATTATAATATATCCCTGCAAAGGTCACCTGTTAATCAATTGTGCATAGAAACAATATCCAAGCTATCTGATTGGCATTATTAGAAATATGACCATGCTGATGTAATCTATAATATAAAAAAAAATCTATATTTTTTTTTCTATAGAAAACATCCAATAATTAGTTTTCTGTCAAGAAATGTGCTAAAATGAAATTGTCCTTCAAAACATAGAGGAACAGTGACCTTTATGTAATGCCAGTCTGTAACTATGTAAGGGAGAACGTGCATGCAGGGAAAAGTCTTCCGTTCTTTAATTTAAAACATCTAACAAGGACCCAAGCAGGGTCAGTGTGGCCCACCAGAGGATCCTCTGATGGGTCCCAGCATTGGGGGGCTAAGGCATGGTCCAAAAAAGCATCATTTTTAACATTTTCATAGTAAGCATATCCCTAGCTGCCTCTAGCTACACTGACTCTTGAGACATTTTCTCATCTGTAATGTTTTCAAAACTGATTTATCATTCTTTATCACAGCTCTGGTGGGCAGGATAATATTGCAACTCTTGCGTTAGGCTGCAGTCCCTTTCGGTCAGCTTATCTTGTGGGACCAAGTGTCACAGGCTGGTCAGAAATCTAGAAGAAGGAGAAGGAGGAGGCAGCAGGGACCCAGAACCACAGTAGACTTGGCGCTAGCAAACACCAAGGCACAGAGTCTAAGACACATCCATTCATCACTCTGTCCCTCCGTAAGGAGGTATAGACTTTACAGCGGTGCTATGTCCAGGTTGCAACCTCTAGGGTTTGCTGTCCACTGGTGGTAAAGTACGTAACTTGAGGCAGGAAGAATGGTCAGAGAGATAGCTATGGTCAAGGCAGGCTGCACAAGTTCAGAGTCAGAATTCAGAGCAAAGAGTTGAGGCAGACGGCAAACAGACAGAATCAGGAAACAGGCCAAGATCATACATGGGAAATCAGACAAAGAAAGTAGCACATCCAGGTACATCAAAAGAGTCCTATAAACGGGTGCCAGAAACAATGCTAGAAAAGCTTAAAAAGTTTCTTAAGAGTGAATACTTATGCAATGCAATACCGTGACTGTGACTGCACACATCACAAGCCTGAGGCGTCTGTGGGTATTTACACACCAGAAGAACAAGCTGCCTGTGACTAGAATCAGCACAAGATGGCGACCATGACGAACGTTGACTTTGGATCTCAGGGGAGGACCACAGGGGGGGTCACAAAACTAACACCAAGATGCTTGAACCAACCATAACAAACTTTACCCAGACAAAACTCATCATTTGTGTTTAGAATATTTTACGAAACTTTAACAATAGAGGTGGGGAATTCACCATTGTGCGAAGTGAGCTCCGAATCCTTCGCCTCGCTTCGCACAGACTGTTATGTGCTTGCTGATGTCCTGCACGTGGACATCAGCGAACGCTTTAAAGGGATTCCAGTCTCGGCGAGACCACTCGAGTCGCCTCGCCGAGACTGGAATCCCTTTAAAGCACTCGCTGATGTCTGCATGCAGGACATCAGTGAGTGCATAACAGTCAGTGCGAAGTGAGCCGAAGGATTTGGAGCTCACTTCGCACAATGGTGAATTCCCTCCAGAGTGTGAAATTGAGTACATTACAAAGTCCTAGGGGGTATTTATCAAGATCATTAGATTCTTTTTGCCTGTTTATCAATGTTTTTTTTTTCCCCATCAAATTTTCCTTTTCTCCTAATTTATGTCAAGTTGAAAATAATTTATTGATATCGATAAATATCGATGCATTAATAATGAGTGAACTTATCCCCTTTCAGGCACCTCTTTTCTAGTGTGAGCAAACACACTTTCTTATTATAATAATATTTTTTCATCAGCTAACAAAAAACAAAGCAATTATAGAAGGCTCTCCTGGTCTCTTCTATAAATCTGCCACCTTCTAAAATCCAACTAGCTACTTGCACTTAGCCTAATCAGTATTGGCTGTTGGTCAGATAAATAAATGCATGAATAAACCTAAACTTTATTTAGCAAATTTTGTAGGCATGGGTAACATAATGCTTAGCTGCTACTTCTTCTATAGAAAGTACAGTGCTTATCAAAGTCAATCAATTACCTTTATCATTATTTGCATAATGTCTTTGTTTTACATAATGTCTTTGTTTGCATTCGTCTTTGTAGCAAATGGAAGTGCAAGTAGCATTATGGTGTTTTAACAAAGAAACCTAATTTAGTGTTGGTAATTGGTTTTGTTACTCATTCTTTTTTTAAAAGCAAGGTTTTAGATATTATCAGTGGATACTCTTCTTTCACATCTTCCATTTTACTGTGCGAGAAGTGGATTGCCCGTTATTTTCTACAGTAACTTCACTATTGCATACCATAGAAGTCTGGATATTTATTTTTTTATCCTGCATTTTCTTTTCCTCTACTCCTCTGACCTTTAAATAGGGAGGAAGGGAAGAAATAAACAGGGGTATGCCATTAATGGTTCTATATAGACAACATCCAGTTTCCCTTTCCAGACTGTAAACAGAGGTTCTTTGTTTACTGTATTTCTGACCTCTCCTAACTTCAGAAATAACCAGAAAACATAGCAACATCTGCTCCTGGGTACTTCGTAGATGGCCTCAATAACTGCAAAGTGTTTCTGAACAACATATTCCCTGAATAATTTCTGCAAATGTGATTATAAAAGAAGAAAACCCAAGTGACCCAGACACCCAGCCAACTTACTGATTATCATTATTATTCAGCTAGAAAACACCCACTTCTTGGAGTGGAAAGAAAAAACACATGAACACACAACGTGCATTATCTGTTCTGTGATTATGTTCTGAAATGAACTTTCAACATCATATTGGAAAAGCTGCACATTAGACAATTCAAGAAAAACTGAAAATATATCGAGTGCTGTCACCAGAATACTCAGAATACTGGGTCTGTAGAGCACTTATGATCCCTTATGTACAAAGTGATTTTATAAGTACAAAACTGCTAAGTTCCATTTGTTGTTCAATGCGAATGTGAATCCAGAGATTTATTATAGACTGGGCTGTGCACACTTAACACATATGATCTGTATTTATAACACACTATAGAGGATAGCGTCCTTAAAAAGCACAGCCAAACATTATATAATCTTTTGAAAAATATAAAACAATCCTTTATTATATAATATATTAAAGACAATTAAAACTAAGCTAGATATGCAAGTACAACCGCGAGATGGTAAATAATTATTCAATATTGTGGCAAATTAATAAGATCTACATCATATCTAAGTTAATCAAAAACGTGCCTGAACAGATCAGTGTTATGTAAGCGCCCTCACAAATCACAATTGAATCATA
>WMED01019264.1:0-12476 GCA_019650415.1 Pipa parva | reverse complement strand
TCTGTTTTTATTTACGATTTACACAACGTGCCAACTTTTCTGATTTTGGGGTTTATAAATAATCTAATCTATCAGCAAGCGAGTGCTCCTTCTGTAAAGCGAACGCTTTAAAGGTACTTTGGCTCGGCGAGGTGAACTGATGAGAAGCAACGCAATGTAACTTAGCTTTTTCCTGAATTACCCCCCAAGTGTCCCAGACTTTGTGGGACAGTCCCAATTTTTGTTCCTGCCCCACATTCCTAGGTTCCGTTTCCTGATTCCTGGTTCCCCATAATGTTACAGTCAAGCTTAGATATCACTGGCACACAGCCAGTCGGGGACAGTGGGCGGTGTACTGATGGCATCACTAATGATGTCACTAATGGGGGGGCGCATTTTCAATACTACCCCTAGGGCACAAAAAAAACCCTTGGCCCAGCCCTGTTTCTAAGGCATCTCAGTTAGGGTATAAGTGATAAACCTAGTGCTAAGCCTCCTCAGAAATTGCTGTGAAAAGTTCCCTCCAAAAGAATACCTGATTAGTGACTGCAATAAGCAATGTTCTGCTGTGAAAGTTACACTGCCTGAACTATGTATAATGTGTAAGCACCTGTATAAAGTTCCTCCAGTTCCACTGATATTCTATAATTGCTGACCTGTTAAAAAATAAACTGCTTTATTTCATGTTCACAAGAATTCCTGGCGTCCAGAATTGTTAACCGTAAATTGCTGTCCTCATATGTATTAGCGGGAGCTCATGTCTGAGAGAAAATTACACTGGTAGTCAAAAATAGCGCTACAAGTGTTTTTATAAAAATGTCATGTCTGCATTAATAAATCATGAATATGTGTATAGTCAATAATGGGAGACTTTGAGGAGATAATATCACTTTAAGGGGTACATATGACATTAAATAAAGTACAACTTTTACAACCACAAGATATAAGCAAACAATAGCAGAGTGTACTGTGTCCTCAAGACTATTGCTAATTTGGTTAACACATTCATCATAAGTGATATGACAGAAAAGCATATATAATTTGGAATGAAGATTGTTGTTATTGCATGAGTGAATTGCCTTTAGCAAACCCTTACATTAACATTCACATTTAGCAATAAGTATTCTTCAGTCTAGTACACAGGAGTTTATGCTTTAAAGTAAATACAATCAGATGAATTCAGGTTGTCGTAAGCTGGCAACTGCACCCACTCTGCAAGAAAATGTAGCAGCTGTAGGCTGGGTAGTATGAACACTGAATTAAATATGCAACCTTTCCTGCAGAATGAGGTGTGTGCTACTGGGAATGTTTGTGGTTCTCCACATAAGGACTGTGGAACATTTTAATAGGCCATCATTAAAAATTATTTTGGTGGCTTTGTTGTGTATAGTGTAGCATGTTTGTGACTTGGAGAGGATAAGTAATAAGTGCTACAGTCTAATCATACCTCAGCTAAAATTAATGTGGTTGTACGCTGCTGCTATTACTTGGTATCTCCATATTGGTGTATGTATGCGTGTTACTCTCCGACACTTCCATCATATACACAGATCAAATACCACTGAATGAAACAAGGTATGTGGACTCACTGGCAAGAACAAATAAACCTTAAATAATAAATAATGTGTAAATATCTTTGTAATTGCTAAAATATGTAGATGTCATGATCATATAAAAGGAAACTATTAAACAAAATCAGTGTTGCCCCATAGACAGCACTACAAATAATGTTAGCCCGCAGCATGGTGAAAGTGTGTGGGGTGATACAGGCCTTTCAGGGGTAGGCAAAGTAGGTGACCATCTAAGGCTCTGCAGGAGGGGGGTGCTATCATGGTGCTTGCCCCCCACCTTTTCCCTGTCCCTACCTACCTCCTCTGGGGCCCGGCTCTGTCTGCTGTAGAGCTGAGCTTTCCTGCCCCCACCAATGATGTATCTTCCTGTGATTGGCAGGAAGTTGAATCACTGCTGGAGAAAGGAATGTTGTAGTGTTTGGCTCTACAGCAGACAGAGCCAGGAAACAGAGGAGGAAGATAGTACCCTCTCATCTTCCTACCCTCTGAAGCACAGTGTGGGAAGGGTACAGTGGGGGCAGCACAGTGTGGGAAGGGTGCAGTGGGGGCAGCATAGTGTGGGAAGGTTGCAGTGGGGCCAGTATGGGGAATGGGGGGTGTTGTGGGGCAGGTAGCACAGGGAAAAAGGGGGAAGGAAAGCAGCATGGAGGGGGCAACAGGAGAAGAAATGTAGCATGGAGTGGGTAGCAGGGAAGGGGAGAGCAGCAGCAGGAAATCAGCAGGGAGGGGACAGCAGGGGAAGGAAAGCAGCAGGGATGGGGACAGCAAGGAGGGGGACAGTGAGAAAGGAACACTGAGGAGTAAGAAACCTGCACTCTGCTAGTACTTCTATGCAGAGATGGCGATGATCTGATTCTAATCCCCTGAGTTCCCAGACAGAGTGAAGCATAGAGTATAAGAATCAGATCACTGGGCCACCACTGAATAGAAGTGCTACTAGTCTACTAAGCGGTGAAGCAGGCTGAGAGTGGGATTATGCAGGTGTGTGTGTGGGGTGTCAGTCATCAAGGACTGGGGAGGGGACGCAATTGCATTATTCCGCCTAGTGGGCAAAAAAAAATTGGCCTGGCCCTGTTTAGAATGATCAGGTCCAGAATACAAATAAAGTTAAATAATCTGGGAAAGGAGCTTGGTTACTCCTACTTTGGTTGGTAAAATGTTACCTTACACCATTTATATAACTATCTAGTCCTCCTATGTGGTTTCTCACATAGGCCCTTATTCACCAATGTGCGAAGTGAGCCACGATGTGTTCGATTTACTTCGCACATTGTATTATGCACATGCTGATGTCCGCGCACAGTACATCAGCATGCGCATAATACAATGTGCGAAGTGAATCGAACACATCGCGGCTCACTTCGCACATTGGTGAATAAGGGCCGTAGTGTCCCTAGAAACAGTTGCATTGGATGTCCAGTTGCAGCCTTCTGCATCATGTAATAACACAATAAACTTAGGTGGCTATACTATCTATGTCTCTACATTGCTTACTTCATATTCATTTGTTCTAAGTGATGGTACTTGATGGTAGCATAGAAGGAGCAGCATCCATCTACAAGCAATAGTCCAGGCAACTTCTATTTGTACACCCTTCCCAAATCATTGTGTCAGCCAAGGCAAGCCATATTGGGAGAAAATTTGAACAGGACCACTAACTTAC
Source organism: Pipa parva (assembly GCA_019650415.1). Lineage (NCBI taxonomy): Eukaryota > Metazoa > Chordata > Amphibia > Anura > Pipidae > Pipa > Pipa parva. The sequence continues at coordinate 9,263 of WMED01019264.1, read as the reverse complement.
CTGTATCTGGTGTTCATCTTAACTCAGAGTTGGGGAAGAAAATTGGATCAAGGAATGCATTGACATCTAGTGTAATTTGGATGTTTTCAATACTGAGTGGAGGGAAAAAGGTAAAGAGCATGCAGATGGGAATGATTTTGGACAATAATCCAATAAATAAATAATAATCCATTAGGATTTGGTAATGGTTATCCAAAATAGCTCAACATAATCCCAAATTTGTCCTGGAAGGGTGCTAGTTCCATGCACTAGCTGGATTGAATGTTGTTTTCTTGGTTGGTCTTGGTCAGGTCATTTTGATGGTTTGGTTATAATGTTACAGAATTTGAGCCATGGCCATTCCTTGGGAATAAAGTCATGGTGGTGGAGGGGGTTATGTTATGGTCATCATAGTGTATGAACTTAATTGGGCAGGGGGCAGCTAGTGTCAAGCTTTAATGGAAGGGCAAATTAACAGAACCGTATAGTTATTTGTCATTAGAAATGTTTTGATCATAGTATGTTCATATAGTATTACGTATTTTTGTGTTAAAGATAATTTAGCGTAATCCCTTATTAACTAGATAGGTCAGAGAGATAGGAACACAATAAAATTTAAAGCATTGAGATCTGAATCACCATTAACAAGTTATGAGCTCCTACATTGCATTGCAGATTGATTTAATGAGGAATTAAGTCAAAGTTTAATTCTTCTTTAAATGATACTGTTACTGTGTTGTCTTTAAATAAAAGCACTGTGACTGATTATCATTACCAAAAAAGCAGCCCAAGGAGCATGCAGGTCCCCTGCTATAGTGTAAGGGGCTATTGACTGGGCTAGGAACTGCAAGGGAAGGAGTAGGTGGGGTTTACAGGAAGAAGTTTGTGTGACACAAAAGGAAATGGGAGGGGCAGGGAGCCCTTATGGTCATTTTGCACTGGAACCAGGTAAGTAGCATCCCCCCCTCCCACCCTTGATGCATACCGTGTTTCCCTGAAAATTATATTAGTTTTTGCTCTGGAACACACGCTAGGTCTGATTTTTGGGGAAAATACGGAAATACTTACTAGGCTGGCCTTGGGAAAAGGGGCAAGCATTCCAATGTGTTAATATTGAAATGGATACATAACTTTAAAGAATTTATTTGATCTGTTAAAATTGGTTTGAATAATAAAACAGCTGCAGCCGTCTAACCTCATCTTTCATGTCCTGGTGTTCTTCTTTAACTTGGAGAGGGGGGGGGGGGAGAAAGTTTAAAATATGTTTACTTAGTTGGTGGTTATAATCCTGCAGCAATGTTGACGCTGAACTAGTCAATAATATAGAGATGTTTTTAATATTAGGAGTGACAGTACCATAGTCATTTACCAAAATTTAGTTCCTGAGTTTTAGACATTTAGGGGGTAATTCATCAAGAAGTGAAGCGAGCTACGATCCGTTCGGCTCACTTCTCTAATATTAGTATGCTTCATGCTGATGTCCGCGTACACGGACATCAACATGCGCATTAAAGGTATTCCCATTTCGGCGAGGCAACTCTTTTGCTCTCACCAAGACGGGAATCCCTTTAATGCGCATGCTGATGTCCGCGTACAGGACATCAGCATGCGCATACTACTATTAGCGAAGTGAGCCGAACGGATCGTAACTCACTTCGCTTCTTGATGAATTACCCCCTTTAGTTTTTATGCAATCACATATTTTCTCATGCCTACATAGCAAAATGCTCTTTTTTTATCCATGTACAGCTCATGTAAAATGCTTTCTTTGATTGATTGATTGTTTGATTCTCCCTCTTAACTTTAAATAGTTTTCAGTTCATACACAAATGTAAATACTAGTAGTAAAAGTACTGTATTATAAAATGCCAGTGTGAGCCTGCCTAATGGAAAATAAACTTTCTCAAGTGCTTTATTTTACATGGTTTCTGTGTCCAAATATGCACTGCCTTCAGTACATGCAAAGCATATGTTCCAGGATGAATGAATTATGAATTCTTGAATGACTGTATATCTGTTGATGAAAGCGTTGGCTGTGCAGAAAGTTGACTGTCCATTGGCCTCTGCAATGTCACATACCCCTGACACTTGTCAAGGTAAGTATCCACACCTGTGTACATACATGTATAGTTCTCATTTTTTTTATATTCAAACATGTTTTGATTATTGAATTGTGAAAAGCATTTTAATCTGCTGTCCATTTTTTGGGTTTGCAGTTCCAGCAGGGTTATATGGTGAGTTCCTTTTATTCCTAAGATTTCTTTTTAGTTGTTCAGAGCTTACACTATTTAAGAAACTCTGGAATAATTCTTACAATACAAACAATAATGAAGCATTAGGCATTATTCTGGAAAGGAACCACACATCTTCCTGCAACATATACTGCTTTGATGTTACGATCATCACCTAAAAAAGGAAAAGCACTTGTATTACTTTCCTTAAAAGCATAGAAATCAATAAACATGTCTTGTTTACCATATCACTTCATATCCATTCTAAAAGTCAGAAAGCTGTTGAAAAATCTGCAGCTGTTTAACCTCCCATTCTCAGCCTAGAGCTTGCTGTTCCCCCTGGCTCTTAAAGGTAGACTAAAGCCTGTAAAAGATGCATATATATATATATATATATATATATATATATATACACATATACACATACACACTAGCCACCTATTGTAAAGTATAACAATTGTTAAAATGAGGCTTACTGTTTTTGCATAATAGTCATAGCAATAACAGAAAAAACAAGGACTTGGAGTAGAAGTTATCAGCTAATCCTAGCCCTACTCCTATTACCTCTGTGCAGTCTGTTACTTGTGTGCAAAGCAGCTTTTGACTATGAACAGTTTTATGCTGTTTTACTCCAGTCTCTCAGAGCTGCTTTGCAGTAAGTTTCCTAAATTAAGTGACAGTAAATTCTAATTCATTTCAGGATGGGGGAGCATGCTCAGTTAGGGAGTTAAGCCCTTGGCTACTGCTTGTTGTTTTTTCTTCAATTGATATGACTATTCTGCAAAATAAATCAGTAAGCCTAAACCTGTCATTTTGACACTTTTTATGGCCAATTATTTTTACATCTTTTAATATATCACAGCAATGCAGGGTTTACTGTATATGTTTGATCTTAGCTTTACAGCTTTCAAAAATGCTATGGAGTCATTGTATCTGAAAAGCTACTACCCCTCCCCTGAAACGTTGTCATCTGCCTGCACTTAATTAACACCTTTGCAGTGTGCTTATTCTGCTATGGATTCTGGGAGTTTGCATAACTTTGCATTAACCTGGAGTTTCTAGTAATTCCAAAATTTGCAGTGTCCATATATCCATATATATTGTGACAATTCAGAGCGAGAGTCTTAGAGTTATTAGTAATAAGATATTAGTCTTGTAAATGAATCCGAATTCCTATCAGGGATTGAGTAATAGTATAGACCTCAAATAGGGGAGACTTTGAATTTTTCCATGCAGAACATCAGGACTGTGCAATGCAGCTTTCCTAAGACACTGATAGAAGAATATTAATGATAACAGACAGCTTACTGGTGCTTGAAATTCTAGTGTCTGTGATCATTTTTCCATTATACAGTATATACTGGTAGTGTATGGCTAGGAGAGCTAGCCTTAGGTATAGTGAAGAACTGCTAATTCTTCACTTATGGCTGATGGGATGATAGGAAATGTAACCAGATTCTTGCTCACTGTAATATATAGAACTTACCTAAATATAAAAACCTTTGTACAATATCCTAAAAAAAAAAAAAAACATTATTTTCATCTTGAATTCTGTACTTGAGACAAAGAGTTGGTCTATGTAAGAGCAATAACAGGTTCTTTTGTACCACTGCAAAAATGGTCTATTAAAAAAGGGAATGACCATGAAAATGATGTGTGCAGCCTTTTACTTTCATTATATTGGATTCAATTGAAGCCTGCCACACACTTAAGGCCTGCACCACAGGAAATAAAGGTATGCACCCAATCCTGGTTCTTTGTGCTCAAGATTTTTGGTTGGGCGGGACCATGATTAAAAACACGTTTGGTTAAGTGGGAAATTTGTGGGTCTGTCTTACATACTATTAAAATTCTAAGGGCAAAATTTATTAAAATCGGTAATTTACCGATATCGATATCGCAATAGTGCATTTGCAGCCGTTCTACCATTGAAATCAGTGACGCGGTCAAAATTAGATATGGATATTGCGATATCGGTAAAATTGCGATAGAGATGCTATTGATATCGGTAAAAATCCCTTCAATATCGCGATATCTATGCTTTCGATTTTAATAAATTTCGCCCGATGTTGTCTTTCAGGATGCTATAAATATTGGGTGTCCCTGGATGGCTGACTGGACGATTTTATGGTGGATCTAATCAATGCTGAGGAACTCTTGATGTTCTTAACCAGGCATTGTCCCAAGAGATATATTTGGACCTTTCTACCCCAAGGTTCCCACATCAGAATCAAATAAATTGCAATATATATTTATGCATACGGACAGATTTATGGGTGAAGGTTGGTTACTTAATATGAATTAATTTTTTTGTTGTTTTCTCCTTTAGGAAGGTACATTGGAATATAATCTATGATAACCAGCACTGTCAGTTATGATACAGTTTATATACACAGAGGGTTTATTGTACTGCTGTGGCAAATTGTAATGAAAAGAAATCATAGACAGAAGGGGATCTGCTGTACAATGTCCAAGTGCCTGGAACTATAAATATTAGTCTGAGCATATGTGTATATAATTTGCAATTTACTGAGTGTTCCATTTATGGCATTATGATTTTAACAGTTTGGCTGTATTTAAATTTTGAAACCCACTATCAATTCATGCTGACAATTTAAATGCATTTTGGTAGATTTGGTGCATTTAGATGTAACATTTGGAAAGTTCCAAGCACTCCAACCAAGAATCTCATTAGTTGTAAATAACATATTTCTAAATGAACATACCTCCATGGAGACATGTGAAAATACTTCAAAGGGGCTGTCTTTACATTCTGGGTTGATTAACAATGCATCAAACTCCTTGTTAACTTCAAAGTTTCCAGTTATGTGATCGATACTCAGAGCTGGGAATCAACAAAATAGAAATTTCTTTCATTTTTTCCCCTCTTTATGCAATTTGTTTTCTTGGTCATATAACAAATACAATAAAAACAAAGGTTTACAATCTAATGGACGTCTTGAATTATGTAAAATAGGGAAAAGGCAAAGTTTGTTGAGTAAAGAAGCAAAGCCTTCAACACTCCAGATCCCAGCAATCCCAACCCTTTATCCACCCAACATGCATCATCCCCATTTATTCTCAAAAATGGAGATGGCCTTTTCAAGACATGGACAGTTGTAAGGTATGTTCCAAGCACATCTACTCTTTAGGGGGATAAGGGCTGGGAGGCAACATAGACAACACATAGCTGTGCTTTAAACCCGACAACAATCATTTAAAGTGTATGTACACCTTTGATACAATATGCCCCCTATTGCTCTGGTTGCTTACCTTGCCAAAAATCTTTTTTTTTTTTTCAGTATATGGCTATAATGTACAAGTATTATGTTAATTTGTATTTAAAGTGAAAATATTCTTAGACTGCTACAAGTAGCTGTGCAGTTTCACCCTTGTAATTACTCTAATTTCTTTGGCAGACTGCAGTGGTGTGCCGTAAACATCCTAATTGCACCTTAATACAATGCTGGATACAGAGCACAGCTCCAGTAGCAAACCTGGACATAGTGCATATCTCCCAGTTACAATTGCAGAGTTCAGAGGATTTACCAAAAAGAAGGTACCAGCAAGCAGGTTAGAGCAGTCCTGTTGCACCAGCCTGCAGCAGTTGAGAGTAGTCTTTAAACAGTGCTGTAGACAATAAGTAAAGCAGCCTGTCCTGAGGTATGCTTTGAACATCCATCATACATACCCACAGATGCTATGTAGCTCCCCCCACTGACATAACTAAAATGTTCTTGTCCTTAATTTTGTTGCTTTGTTGGACATCAATAAGATGTTCTGCTGTTTTTCAAAAAACCTAAACTGCAGTTTCCTCAACTTCCTCATATATTTATGCAGTCCAGTTTCCCAACAGACATTACTCCAGATTCCCCACAAACATGCCTTAGGCAATCTGCATTACACGTACACCACATGCTTTGCAACACAACACATATGTTAACCAGATACAGAGAAGTGTACCTCCAGACATGACTAGATTCTGCTCAATTGCATTGTTGTGCAATATTTTCCAGATATACCTCAACATTGTAAAATGTCCTCCACAGACATTCTCAAATTCTGTAAAGTTCCATCAAAGACATGTCAGATGTTCTGCAGAGCCCCAGACACATTTTCCAGGTGCTGCTATTCCTCCTACATACAAACCATAAATGCTGTGCGGTTCCCCCAATAGAATCTTTTTACAGAGGCTGAGCAGACCCTTCAGAAAAACAACAAAGATGCTCTGAGTTGCCCCAATAACCCTATACCCCTAAATCCCCACATTCCCTAAAATATATGATTTTTCCTCTCATAAACACATGCCTCATATTGTCTGCGATATCTTTACAAATCTGCCCCATGTGCTCTGTGCTGATCATTCAGATGCTCCCCACACATCCTGCTTTCCCACACATTCCCTGCAGTGTCTACCCATTTCTAGCACACAAATACAACTGCTCTACTTCTCCCTTTAAAACATTCCCTTGTGGTTTGCAGCATAATAAAAGAATCATTATTTTTTTTCCCTTTAGGTAAATATTGCTTTATTATGTTTTGGTTGCTCCACAATGTCTTTCATATTCAAACAGTGCACTCATTTCAGCACCCAGACAATGTTTGCTAGTGTATAATGTGTACATCTATTACTCAAGGACACACAGTAATGCTGCTGAGTATTTATTTTTATTATAGCATTCAATAATGATAGGACACCACACAACTTTATGGGTTCATTATACGGCTGACCATCTTCCCTTCTGCCATTCACTGGCAAATATACTTAACTCACAAAATGAAAAAAGAAAAGAATAGATAATATAATAGATAATAGATAAAAGTCCTAATCTTACCTTCACTTCCTCCAAGTGTTGCAAGTCGGAAAGCATCTTGATTGCTTAAAACATTTCTGCTCTGGTTCACCATTTTACTTTCATCATCTTGTTCACCATTTACAATTTGCTTGCTGTATATCTTGTTTTCTTTTTCTTTTTTTAACTTTTGCCTTTCAATATGAAGGATTTTTGATGTTTCTATTGCTTTACGAATGGCATCAAGCATAGAGATACAGTAACCACCAGCAATGTCTAGAGGAGAAAACAGTGGTTTAGATTCCATGGTAGTACCTTCATTCATATAAAGAATAATCCTATTCTGATAAAAAGTACATCTAGTAAAATTGTAGATATCTTTAAAACTGTCCAGTCATTCTTTTGATTTTAGTGGCTGATTTTAACTTTTGTCTACTTACTGCTTCATCTTCTAAGTTGCGAGTGAAAATGACTTCTTTAATAGAAATAAACATTTTTATCCTGTGAGATACAGGACAAACACAGTGATACTTTGATTTATCCAAGTTAATGCTGTAAGCTTTCAAGACAACTAGGTTTTATCTTGTGAACTGGTCTTAAAATATATCTATAGCAGTTGATTGGAAGCTTGCAAAATGATTTAACTCAGCTATTTCTATACCACGTGCCAGGTAAACCTGTGTTTTTTTCAAGATATTGAATCACCTGGGAATAACCTCAAAGTATAATATATGAGATCATGTTACTTAATGCATGTCAGTGCAATGCTGGACCCCTTCCCCTCTTTCCAGATAAATCATAACCTGGTACCATGGGGCCCAGTATCAACTAAGTATCAATTTTATACAGCTGAGTGACTGATGCTTGATATTTTAATGCCTAGCATCAGCTGCCTTCCCATCCTCATTTGAATGTAAGCCCCTTGTCACCAAATGTTACATATAAATACAAACAAGCACATAGTTAGTAAGGTTGAAAGGTTCCAGATATTTTAAAGGAATAATTTTATAGTTATTTACCTGTTTATTTGACACTGTTAAGTAAAAGCTTTTTTAAGTATTTATTATTTACAAGTTTAGCTTCTTTTCAATTTAAAGTTAGTTTCTAACTGAAACTCCATCTCTCTCATTTACCTCCCCTCCAGCAGATCAGTATGGAAAATTAGGAGAAGGAATGAACTGAAAGACTTGACAATTCTGACTAACCAATCAAAAACTTGCAAGTGTGTCACCTCAACAGAGCAGATGCCCACCATAATTCTCAAGCCTGTGGATCAAGTCAAAGGCATGAGATTCCAAACTGATCAGCCAAAGATGAAGTAAGAGAGAGAAGGGTCTTTGTAGAAAAGTGGTTATAAATGAAATAAATGTCTTTATGTTATGTGTTTATGTAAGGGGTTCATGGTTAATTCATTGTCTCCATTTATTTTCATTTCACTCACCTTTCAGTATGACTTACCTTCTTTAATAAAAAGTGGGTAAGCCCCAGGGGTTAAGGTGTTAATCTAGTCAGCCAGTGTAAGAATTTGGTGAGAAGTGGGGGTAACTGTTCTATTGCCTAAAACTACTAGTGAACTGCTGTGTGTAATTGTTGGTTATTGCAAATTGATATAAGGCTCCTACATTGTAATATTATCTGTTGTTCCTAATAGTACCTATTACCTTGATAATGTGCTAGACTGGTTGGGTTATTTTTATGTACAATGCATCTTTAAGGTAACTACAGAGGACAGTGGGAAACACGGGCAAAATAGCATTATACATATATTTCAACTCACCTGTTCCAAGACCCAGTTTCACTTTCTGTCTTAATACATTGCAAACATCAAGATGTCCACTGCACAACCTATAATAAATATCACATTAGTTAGGGGCATTTAGAAACAAAAAATAAACCTGAAACATGTCTATTAGAGGGCAGTGGCCAAAGTGTTCCTTAAAAAGAAGAAACATATGCTAGTTGCTGTTAATTTTAGACTTAGGGCCTTATTGACTATAGGATAAATTCACTGTCGAATTCAATTCACTACAATTTGAGTCATATCACCAAAATAGTCACAAATTCACTTCTCCTCATTGGTGAAGCTGCAGGTAGATTTGTTTGAAGAAGAGAACTGCTATAGAAGCTGTTGCATACATAGTGTGGCAAAGTCAGTCGTATAGAAGTAGGATGCAAAGTTATGTGGAGTAATGTGAATTCCCTGTAAGGTTTAATACTTACCCGCTCGGTCCGCTCCAGCGTCGGGCATCGCGGCGCTGCG
>WMED01019263.1:0-12476 GCA_019650415.1 Pipa parva | reverse complement strand
ACTCGAATTGTCGCGAAGTCAACAACACATGCGAATTCGGACTTTGCTGAATTACCTCCTGGAGCCCCTTGGCTAATGTGAGGCAGGCAAACTTCTCTGAAAGTGGATGACAAATGCAAGCTCTATGGGAGGCAGGGAACACTGGACACAGTCACTGAATGCAGGGGGATAATAAGCTGTACAGTGTGCAGGGCTCAGATTAATACAGTCACTGATTACAGAGTTATGATAAGCTGTACAGTGTGCAGGGCTCAGATGACCACAGGCCTAGACACAGTCACTGAATGCAGAGTGAAACTCGCAAGCAGGATTGAGAACAGAGTCCCAAGTATAAACAAAGAAATGGACCTGAAAAAGCAACACTGGATGAAAACTCCCAGGCAGGGGCTAAGCCAGATATCAGATGAATCAGTCTCCCACAGCATTACTGAGTATGACTCCTTAGTGCTGAAAACAATTGCTGGAGTTGAGAGCAAGGAACACAGACAGGTAAACTCAAATGCAGGCAAACTCAATAACTGTGCACTGAGGTGGGGGTGGGGAGACCGTTAAGTAGCCACTGGGACATATGAAAAACCTGGCATGGCCCTAAATCTTGAAAGATTCTTGACCGAACCCTCACTATAAACTATGAGATACCCCCCTCTGATGAAGGACACTAGCTGACAACTGAAACGGATAATATATTTTTATTCTACATTTTCTTCTCTCATCTGACAATGGTTTGTGATATATAGTGACAGGAATGGATTCCTGACATAATTAAACATAAAGTAAAAGACCTATAGAACATCTCCCAGCAAAAGAATCTCAGTTTACTCCAGTGCCACACTATACTGATATCTACTGTACGGGGGTAAACAAACATATTTATAAACATGCCTGCACCATTAAAATGCACATATTTAAATGAGGCTAAACACTTCCTTACCCATCTTTACACATTCTTTTTAGGGAGAAGTAAAATGGACAAAAATAAAACTTGAACAAATTAGAGCAGGGGTCGGCAACCTTTTGAACTGAGAGAGCCATATAGACATGCGGCTCTGCTCAGCCCTTTTGAATCAGGAGCCTCTGACTTCATATGTGATGTCAGTGGCAAAGGGAGGTGGGGTGAGCACTCAATATGATAAAGTATCAGAAAAGGTGCTACCTGTTGGAGTTTAAACAATAATGTATATTGAGGAGAAAAACAGAACTCCAAAATTTAGGTGCACACTTAAAACAGTTTTTATTAAATCAAAAAACACTTCCAAATAGGTCACTGTGAACATGACAAAAAACAAGTAAAAACACTTAAAAAAGGGTTAAATAACCCTGGATAACAGTAGGTCAGCATTTAGAGTGTAACCCATTAATTATCAACTGGTAAATCTAGGTAAAGAACCTAAAACATGACATTGTAATGGTCATATTGAAATTACCGTGACTTGTAATTGGAGGGGTATGATGGGAGTCTGGTCAGTCACCCCTGCAGTAAGCGGTTACCCAAGTCAGCAGAGTTAAAGGTGTCATAAGCAGTAAAAATGAAGTTGGAGAGTCCAAAATGGATTTCAAAGGTGCTGTGCTGGCTGTTGGTAATGGGGAGACCAGTCGCTGCCTAGTGATGCAGAGCCAAACGCGTTTCGCTCCAATGGAGCTTCCTCTCGTGGCAAAGTCAGTTCCAAGTCAGCCATGCCAGTCTTAAGTACCTGGCGTCTGACGTCACCAAATTACCGGCTCATGAATATTCATGAGCGGCACAGGACAGTGGTGCAGTCTCGGTGTGCAGGAGCAACCCTCAGCGTCTGACGTCATTAAGCCCGCCCACTAATGAATAAACATGGGCGGCGTCAGGCTGAAGCTCCAAACGGCAGGGGAAGTGAAGGTAGGGAGATGTCTGACGTCACTGTCGCCGCCCACTCATGAATATTCATAGGCGGTGTCCGGAGGTTGTCTAAGTTAGTAAGGAAGGGGAATCCCGGCAGCTGGGTTTACATAGACAAAATGTCCGATCATGAATATTCATGATCGGTGCAGGAGAGTCAGAGGATGGATCTTCAATAGTGAGAAGCGTCCAACAGTATTGTCGCCACCCACTGATGAATTCATGGGTGGCATACAACACTAGCCTTAATTAGGTCAAAGGGCTTTCTTTGCACGTGACATCATTAACAAAAAATATTCTGCTCATGAACAAGCTGCACAAATGAATCAGTAACTAAAAAAGCAGAAAATCCCTACAGTAACAAATATCATATGTGACGTCACATAGGTGACATCGGTGTCTCTGGATTACCTAGCAACCTGGAATCAGGAGTGATGTCAACAGCTCCGGACTGGCTAGCAACCCGGAAGCTGGTGACGTCAGGGGCTCTGGATTGGCTAGCAACCCAGAAGCACTGAGAGAGTTTTGTCTCTACAGCATTTGATTAGCAGGCAGACTGTAACGAGCAGTGCTTGGATGTGAGCATCGCTTATTTCAGTCAAAGAGCCAGATATGGCCATCAAAAGAGCCACAGGTTGCCGACCCCTGAATTAGAGTATATTTTTCTTTTGAATGAGGTCATGGGAGAGAATAAAGAAGTCCTTTCAATGAATTGCCATGCTCAAACAGTTAAAACAAAATGAAACCAAGGAACCTTTACTGAAGCCTACAATTATCAAAAACAAAATATTTGCAAAGAAGTTTGTAAATGAGTTAGAAATTAATTTATTAAATTGCAGATGAAATGTTAAGTTTACAAAAGTAATGTGCTGGTAAAGTGAGCTTGACAATTTTAAACGCTGTTAGGAAAAAGTAACAAATCTTAAATAAGTTATTTTAGTTGACGTCAGTTTGAATTGGTCGCTGGGTATTCACCAACTTATTATATTGTCATTAAGAAGAATACAGCTAGATACATATTTGAAGAGTGATAAGCTGCAGTAAACCACTTTGAGATAGAAACTAATGTAGCAATTTGACTACTTGAAAATTCAAAATATCATAAAAATGAATCACTTCTTTCTCCAACTTCCACCCACACAGTTGACAAATGAATTTATAAGCAGAAGTGCATGAACAAATTTATAATTGAGAGAAAATGGTTTACTTTTGGAGATAATTTATACTATAAAGGTATATTACTGTATAAAATTATACCTTTTGAATGGGGGGGGGGGGAATCAAAATTCATGACAATGAACATTTAGATTGTATTTGATACATGTTCTGGTTCTGCTGGTTCTGGTTACCCACTGACCCAGATAGGTAGATGATACATTATGCATATAATTAGGTACAATGCAAACAGTGCCTAATATCCTACCACTGTAAATTATATGGTTTGTATATATACATTAATAACAATTTATCTGAATGGTCATCTTTTCTGCCACCAAAATAATAATGGATAATATATTGAATGGATATATTTATTTTTATGGTTTTCAGTTATGGCAGAACAAATATGCATTGGTTTTAGCAGAAAGCACAAAAGGCATGAAGTACCTATTCAGGTCTCAAGTCTATTAATTCTTTAGCACTTCCAGACTCAAGTAGCAGGGTCCTATGTTTGATTCCACCCAACACATTCATCATTATTATTATAACCCTTTATTTATATTGTGCACTTATATTCCACAGCACCATAAAATATGGTATCATATGATATAACAGGCTGGGACTCTGAGGTAGAATGCCCTACTTATTAATGCTAACAAACAGGAAAAGAGATGACACAGAAAGGGATAAATACAGAGATTATAGTGTTCCATCATAGAATCCTTAGAGGGACAGGAAGTGCACTATAGGGATTACAACTTTACATAGATTACAACTTTATAGAAATGAGTTCTTACTCTAATAGAGCTACTACTGTACTAAAGATATCTTTAGGCAAGTGAAATCAGAACTTTGCATGAAATTGATCAGTTCTATGTAAAAATATTGTGAGGCTTTACTTCTTAAAAGATATGATATTTAATTTGAAAGAACTGAGAAGGATGGAATGGAGTTCCAAAAGTATGGAACATCAAGAGAGAAAGGTTTATGACAGAAAAGGGGAGTATTAGTTGCAAGATTGTAAAGGAGATGGCTTTGTGAGGAATGTAGAAGTCTTCCCAGATCATATGTAGACACAAGAGAAGTGATATAGGGTGATGTAGCAGAGTGAAGGGCTTTGAACATATAGAGGAAGACTGATTCAATTAGCTGTTAATAAAAGGGAAGTCATAAGAAAGACTGCAATTGTAAAGATTTCTATAATCTTCTAATCTTCTTCTTTAGATTCCCATAATGACGTTTGGTCAAGGACCACTGAAAAGATGACACATCCATTGTGAACTGTCTTTCCCTGCAAACCTTTGGCACAGTTAATGCTTGTTCCTAAGCTAAAAAATGCAACATTTCCAGATGGGTCTTTTAATTGGGTATCACGTTTTTATCTGGGTAAACACTACGTAACGTTGGGCGAAATTTACTAATAGGTCAAACCTCACAAACCCTTAAAAAAAGGATACAAAAACATTCTAGCACCATAAGACAGGCGTCCAAAGAAAAAAACCTGGAAAAGTTACCCCCTGTGGCCAGACATTCTGGAATATCATAAATGTAATGACAAAAAAATTAAAATATGGGGCCGTTGAGAAAATCTCATTGGGAATCAGAGGGGGTGATTTGGAGTCTATACTGCTTAACAGAGAGATCAGATGGATTTTCCGACTAAATACTTTACAACCACATGAGATCAATTAAAAAAAATAATTTTTCAGCATTCTTGTAAGCTGATCCTCTCTCTTTTTTTCTCCTCCCCAACCTTGCTTTCTTGGCCTCTTTATTGTATCCCCCTCCTGTATATTACTGTTTTAGAATAATCCACACATATTGAAAGCATCAATATGTTTCCCTCTGCAATTATCTCCTCCATAATGGGATGAAATACTGCCTTTAACTAATACATTCCAATCAATTCACATAACACAAGCTGCTTTGTCTGTATAATTATCCTCTCTTTCCAACTAACTGTTAGATCTACTTAACAAGATAGGCTGAGAAACGATCACATGACTGGAAGTTCGGCTTCAAATACTGGCTTCCATAAGCATTTACCTTCACAACACTTTACAAGCAGCTACTGCACTGACCTTGAGAAAGCTCTTACTAGCGAAATGTAAGCGATTCAACTAGGGTGTTTGCTACCAAGCTACCCCATACAGTTGACTGCTTATTAAAAGCACTTTTCAGTGTTACAGCTACTATTGCTAAATCCTAAAGGGAGACCTACCACCTCATACCTATACCTAGGCTACTGATTAACAGCACATTTTAGTGCTCCTAGCTTAAGAGCACTTTTTAGTGCTTTCTGCCCGCACTGGAGGCAGATTTTGGCCGCTTGTTCACAGCACTTTTTCTATTGGGAGACATACCATCTGCTATTTACACTGAGGCTATGCATTAACAGTACTTTTCAGTGCTCCTGCCTTAATAGCAATTTTTTGTGTTTTAGCCACCACTAGGGGCACAATATCTGTTATCCCATATCTAGGCTAATAACTTTAAATACCTATCAATGCCACTGCATTCACAGCACTTTTCAGTGCTGTAGTTTTCACTGACATGCATTGGGGGTATACTATTTTTTATCTATTACACCATATTGAGGCTGTCGACTAACAGCATTTTTTTGTGCTATAGCTCTCACTCAAAGGGGTATGTCACATGCTACTCACTTTACTACACTGAGCTTGCTGACTAACAGCACTTTTTAGTGCTACAGTTCTCAAAAGATCCTCACAAGCTTTTAAGCTAAGCATTATGGCCATACTTCTAATGTAAAGTATGGCCACCTTTTCAGCAAAATAATTCAATTGAAAAACTCAATCGAAAAGTTTGTTTCGGTAAATATCAATCGGAAAAAAAACGGTCAATATTTACCACAAGAAACAGCCAAAATCGCAGGGGAATAAATTCAAAAAGCCAAAAATGATTTGCCGATATCGCCAGTATCGATATAGCGATATATATCGATGTTGAGAAAATATCGCAATATCGAATTTTAGCGACATTAGGGATTTTTCCATAGAAATGAACAGACTAACAGATTTCGATCGAATTTCAATATCGTGATATCGGTAATATTGATATAGAAAACCAACCAATGTCGCGATATCGATAAAAATTGGCAGATATCGCGATATTGATATTTTCAATTTTATTAAATTTCGCCCATTATAGAGTTACACCTCTGGGTAATCCTGTGTTTATAACACTTTTAAGTGACTTAAGTAGCAATTATACTATAAGCAACCATGCATCTGCTTACTGCCTAGTTATTTCTACTCCCTCCTCCACACTGGTATAGTGAGATTATTGCAGATTATCTGGGTAATCTTTGGAGATTAAGGGGGATTGTTTTGTCCTTTTGTACTTTAGTGGCTTTTTCTGTATCTTGATACACAATATATCAATGTAGTATATTTCTTACTGTATATTGTTTTAAGTTATTTCATTAAAAGTAACTTTTTAGGTGTGCAAGTTATTTATGCCTTTGCAGATCTCTTTCAGCTTTTTTCTATTGAACATTGACTGCATATAAGACCCTGCACCCTTTGTGCTTTACCTTATTAGTATTATATGTTTATACCCCTAGGCAGGTGGGTTGTGCTGTGTTTTACTTTCTCTATTTCTTTTTCTCTAAGATAAAAAGTGCAACATTCCCAGAAGGGTTTTTTTTAATGATATTGTGTTTTTATCTGGGTAAACACTCCGAAATTTATTAAAGACTAAACGATCTCCTGAAGTTAAATTCCGATCGCCCGAAATGAAATTTCGAGTGATCGTTCGAAACTCCGATTGTGAAATTCTGATTGTGCGATCGGGAATCGATCAAAATTCCAATCATGCAATCGGAAATCGATCAAAATTCCGATCGTGCGATCAGGAATCGATCGAAATTCTGATCGTGCGATCGGGAATCGATCGAAATTCCAATCGTGCGATCGGGAATCGATCGAAATTCCAATCGTGCGATCGGGAATCGATCAAAATTCCAATCGTGCGATCGGGAATCGATCGAAATTCTGATCGTGCGAACGGAATTCTGATCTCTCGGTAAAAATAACGCGGTTAATAAATTTTGCCCTATGGATGAAATGTACTAAAGTTACCAAGTTTACCATTTTTTCAATCTTTCTGCCCATTCTTTTCATGGCCAAAAAAGGGTGAAAAAGTTGAAAACATTTTTTTGTCTTTAGTAAATTTTTTCCTACCTGTTTTTTTAGGTAAATTGCATCCCTTTTTCAGTCTTAAAAATAGAGCTGTCAAACACATAGCTCAAGATAGTTGGCAGATGTATTTTTAACACCAACCCCTGCACTGCTTATTCCCTCACTAGCTATTATTCATTTTATTTATATGATTGCTACATGTTGTCTTATTATTATCATTATATTTATCTGTGATTTATCTTATCTTACATACATTTACACACTCGTGTGAACCCAGCCTGTTGCAGTTTTTTGCCATTGCATGTATTGTGTGCTTTTCGCTGATGTGTCCTTGTACACTCTCAGTGACAATATATTGAATCGTATCTATCTTGTCTTATCTTAGTACACAGTGGTTTAGGCTAGGTTCACACTAGCGTATTATGCACAGCGCATAATACACTAGTGTGAAAAAAACATATGGCTCAATGAAAGTGCTGATAGCACTTACCTAGTTCCGGACACACTGGCGTATGATGCGCATATGCTGGATCTGGAACACTGTGTGTTGCATTTTGGCTGGTGTATAATACGCCGCGTCCGAAATGTGACCACATAGGAAGTGCTGTGAATGCTGGGGTAGCATTCACACTGTTACTGGTAAGTACAATAGAAAAGTACGCTCAGCGTATTTTTTTTTTTTTTTTCTTCACACTAGTGTATTATGCGCTGTGCATATGAGCTCTTGGATGTAATGATTGCCCCAGATTTACCAATGGTGTCTGCAAGGGAACTTATGGTCTGTGGCACTCACACATCATGACATATAGGGTAATACCTCTATGAGACAGATACAGGCACAATTTAAAAGGATGGCCTTTCAGGAATGATAACTGAAACAGAAGGAACAGGAGACTGAAGCTGAAAACACTGTGGAGACTAGACTAGTTCAAGAACCACAACAGAAACAGCACGTAAAGCTCTTTATACTAGTGAATAAGCCTTCAGAAACGAATTAGTTTTTAGATAGCCTTACTTTAACTTCTTAAACCGGCACAGGCATGACAGGGGGGCAGGAAACACAACCTCCAATAGATGGTTGTTGGAGACATCTAGGAGAACTATATCTGAAATCTTCTGTTGCTGATCATGAAAGCAACTATTTTTAAAGGGACCCCTGGTCAAATACTGTGAACGATACCTTTACACTTCTATCACTTAGTATAAATAAATTAAAATTTTAATCAATACTGTTCCTATGTGGATATGGCTGTCAATGAATATAAACAAAAATATAAAAGAATAAAAGTTTTGTTTACTGCCAATGATCTTTGAAAATAGAGTATGTTTCTTTCTTGTATCTCTCTGAATACATCTCTGGAAGAGTGTGAATTTAGCATTTTAGCAAAATGCAAGCTGCCAAGCATTATAGGAATTAATAAGGATAAAAGGACATACGACCCATTATGAAATGGTTTCTTCAGTATCTGACATCCATCTTTAGCATGGCCATTATCTACATTTTCTAAATGTATTTCTCAGGCTCCCACAACCTAGCTGAAATGCCATATGGCCCTGCATGTTTTTCATCAAATAATTTTTGCATAAACAGCTGGTAAGATGTTTTGACTGTAACAGTGCACATATTTTTGAGACAGTTTGGAAAAATGAAGTAACTAAGTAGAACATGCCATACTTTTTAATGCTAACAAGTTCTGGGAATGAATAATTATACATCGCATCAATTTGTTTCTTTTTAAAGTAATGCAAATCTAGAAATCCCACTGAAATATCAGGCATAAAAAAAATCACACCGTGAAAAAAGTTCAGCAAAAGAAGACTTTTTTACAGTACGAAAGGGCTCAAAATATTTTCCCTTTACATTTTAGTTACTGCAAATTTAGATCTGCTTTGCTTTGGATGCTAAAATAAAGTCCTTCTTCTATTATTCTGCATACGTTGGGTACATTTCATAAAAACAGGGAACTGCAGATCATATTTAAAATGGCATTTTTATTTTAAGAAGTTTAATATAATTTATCTAAAAATAACTCAACCTTATTTTAAAAACAATGATATGACATTGAAAGATGTTTGTTTAAATGGTTCCAAAACAGAACAGATTGACATTGTAGCTCGGACTTATTCTTTTGTTTTGCATTTTTAACAGACTGGATAATAATACGGTATATCCTTCAGCGGGGGCATATTTTTTTTCTCCAATAAAGGTTAATGATTATGAAACCTGCAGAATTGGAAAGACATCAAAATGTTACATAATACAAAAAAAAATGCTGTGTAAATGTGTTACCAAGGTCATGAAGAAAAAGTTGTGTTTACAGTATAACTATAAAGATGAACAAGGTTCAGCACTGAGGGAAGGAAAATGCTGCTGTGCCAGGAGCATTTTAAGACAGGCTGAAGGAAAGAATATGGGGACGCTTGTCACTTAGCAATATAAGAGGGTTGTTGGTGGTTAATTGAGATTGAATTAGAAACTTGACATTGTCATTAAGTCATTGATTAGGATACAGAAGTACAAGGAAGGTCAAAAAGGTCTTGGTATTGGAGCATTCAATTATTAGATGAACATATAGATCACAATCAGGGTTCTCATTACATTAATGGGCAAAATTTATTAAGGTTAGAAAGACCGCTTTTCCAAGTTTATCCCACAAGATCTTTTGTTGTTCTTGCAAGATTACAGCACAAATTTTTTCAATCTCGATTTTCCGATAGAAAGGTACTCATACAGTACTTTACATTAGTAGTATGGCTATCTTTCTATCAAAAATTAGTGAAAAATCTTGCGGGAACAACGCGAGATCTCGCACAATAAACTCAGAAAGACCGAGAGTGGTCTTTCTGACATTAATAAATTTCACCCATGTTCATGGAGTTCATTAGTCACTGATTGTGTACATTGAAACTAATGAAAAAGTTACAGGTAAGTGGAAGGTCCTTAAAGATTTCAGGGACTCAGTCCATAAGCATAAAACAAGAGCCTCTAAAGTAGTATAAAATCTAGCAAATAAAATTGAAGCATTGGAATTATTTATTATTTATTTGCTAATAATGTCTAAGGAAGGGTATGACTTTGTGGGAATAACTGAGAGGTTAAAACATACTCCCTGAGAACGCCAAAATGGCAAAACGCGTAGGAGTTCTTTTTGTTTACTGATTTTCTTTGTATCTGTACCAGTGTGAAGTTTTATCCTCTAACCTATTAAAAGTTTTACTTTATGAACTCGTATGCCATCTTTTTATGGAATTATATCCCATACAGCATATCGGAATCAACTAAGGAACCTTTGTGAATTCTACATTGGATACCATTGATTGGTCAGGATTACATCATAGTAATCCAAAGCGTTAATCAATGGATAATGATTTAGTAGAATTTACCGTTAATTTTATCATTATTAAAGTGACCTACACTATCTATTCCTTTTCTTATACCCAGAGGAAGCGCGGCACTCCCAACTTATTTAATATGTGATTTCCTGTGCTACGGAGAAGCAAGCTGCTGGTCTGGTGTAAAAACCCTAGAAAAGACTCTCTCTGATACTGAGGCTCAATACCACAAGCGCAAGTGTTTTTCTATTGACTTTAAAATAACTGAGACCAGCTTAAATTACAGCTGCAATTGGTTGTTAACTTACATGGTAACAGTTTGTTCAGAAAGGATCATAAATACCAGAAGGGTGGAGGGGTTACCATAGTAAATTTGTACTGATATTCAAGATGGGATCTAAAAGAGAGACTGTAAAATAGAGGCCTCTAAGATTAACATTTTTGTGGATAAAATGTTTGAAGGCTATGAAATGCTATTCTATAGACAAAAAAAAGATACAAGTTCCTCCAGTTTGGCCTACTATCCTGCAATGTTGATCCAGAGGAAGGCTAAAAAGATCATAATTCAAACGCCAATTATCCTCATCTTATGAAAAATTGCATCCTGACTCCAAATATGGCAATCAGAATAATTCCCTGGATCAAGAACCCACCTCCATTTATACAGTATCCATGACTCAGCAGGCAGGCATCCTTGGAATTCTTTTGTTGCATTAAAATGGCAACTTCCTCAGTCAGAGAGTTAATTCATTGTTCATATAGCCAGGTCTCCATTATTCCTACTATGTCATATTTTTCTTTAAACATTAAATATTTGATTTAGAAGGTTTCAAGCATTGGTTATCATACAATTTAGCAGTTTTTGGCTATGTTTAGTTCTCTAAACTAAATGTGTAGTTGCTCTTTCTCCCATCCCTAGTTTAAACACTTCTCCAACCTTATAGCCATTCTTTCCCCCAAGCAGGGTGGCACCATACCAGTTTAGGTGCAGCTGATTCCTACTGAAGATCCTGTCAGAGAAGTCAGCCCAATACTTTAAATACCCAACCCCCTCTTTCCCGCACCAGTTCTTGAGTAATTTGTCTATAATCCAGATTTTCTGCTATCTTTCTGGTGTGGCATGTGGTCCAGGTAGATTTGTTCAAAATTCTACTTTTGTGGTCTTTTTTTAAAAGCTTACAGCCTTATTCCCATAAAATCATTTTAAATATTTCCTTATCTTACGTGTTGCAATATTAATCTGATCATGTCCTCTGCTGAGCAGGGGATATTAAATCATCAGCCAAAGGCAATATTACATCCCTTATGCACTGGGTGTTGATTTACAAACATATTCCTTAATCAATATTGAAAATACAAGGAAAAGCCTGTATCAGGTACAGCCCTTGGAGTGTCACTTAGTTCTCCCTAAATAGTACCTGTTCTAGGAGAGAACTTTAAGGGGGGAATTCAGGATAGTCCAAAGTGAGGTGCGGAGTGTTCGCCTCACTTCAGACTGACTGATATGCGCTCACTGATGTCCTGCATGCGGACATCAGCGAGAGCTTTAAAGGGATTCCAGTCTCGGCAAGGCGAGTCTTTTGATCTCGCCGAGACTGGAATCCCCTTAATGCGCTCGCTGATGTCCGTGTGTAGGACATCAGCGTGCGCATATCAGTTAGTGCGAAGTGAGGCGAGGACTCTGCACCTCACTTCGGACTATCCTAAATTACCCCTAAATGTTAGCTCACCTCAGGTAACATTTAGGTATTGAAGTAGCTTTTAACCCCACAGGTGAATATTAAAAATGACCACATCCATGGTACATCTTCCATATGGAGTTGAAGGCATCCAGTAAAATTTTAAGTATAGCATTATAGTAACATCTAAAGACTGTTTGTATTAATAATGCCCATATACAGTCATGGCCAAAAGTTTTGAAAATGACACAAATGTTAATTTTTACAAAGCCTACT
>WMED01019262.1:0-12477 GCA_019650415.1 Pipa parva | reverse complement strand
CATTACTTTCAATGGAGCTGCTTTTCCATCGCTATCGATATTGTTGATATTTTGATGGGGGAAAAAATGTTCTAAACCATCTCCATAGGGAGTAATGGGTTTTCACCAACCTCAACCAGGCGAACACTTTTCAGCGATAAAAAAAGTTCAGAAGGGGCTTAATAAATATCGATATCAATGATATCGATATTTCCAAACTAATTAAAGGGATATCAATATCGTTATAGCAGGAGAAAACTTTGACGATTTTTAAAAATATGCTACAATGTGATTTGTTCTCATTAATACAGAAACTAGATATTTATCTTGGATATTTTAAAGCATAAATGAATAGTAGTTATTTGTCTGTGCATAAAGAAATGAATCCGTTTAAGAGATCAGAACCGTACATTAAAACAAAGCATAAGCATACTGTAGTTACCGTATTTTGTCCTCTCTGCTTGCTAGAGTCTCTTGGGTTCAGTTGTTTGGAGATTTCTAATAAATGTCAAAGCAAATACAAGGTTTACTTAAAAATGACTTCATAAATTCTCCATTGCCAGTATATCATTTCACTGCCCTCCTCCCCACTGAATTATACTGGAAAGAACTAATTTATAAAAAAAAATTCCTTTAATTATTTGTATCTCTATTTCAGATCCATTCATTTTAATAAAATGCCCCATCTTTATGCTTCTGTATTTTCATAAAGCAGCGGTTCTCAACCTTTTTTTATCAGTGACCCCCGGCGCTGACGTCACTGCGCATCGTGTGATGACGTTTGGCTGGAACGTCATCATGTACGTGCGTCACTTGGTGACGTTTGGCCGGAATGTCATCACATATGCGCGTCATGTGGTGACATTCGGGCAAAACGTCATCAAGTATGCGCGTCACGTGGTGACGTTTTCGGCCGACATCACCCCGCAGGAACCCTTATAAGAAGGGTCCCGTGGGCACTTCCGGGTACCACAGTGGTTCTCGACCCCTGTGGGATGGTCGTGTGACCCCCGCTGTGGTCGTGACCCACAGGTTGAGAACTGCTGTCATAAAGGGTTCCTTAGACAACATGATTAATCTGACTTTTTTTTTTTTTTAATCAACATTTTTCTAATGTTACATGAGTTCAAAGGAAAACTCACACATTTAAAGAATAAGTAGGGAGCACTGTGGATGTCAGATATTTGTATGTATAATTTTATTTATAAAGCGCCACAAACATACGCAGCGCTGTATAGGTCAGAATAAAAATAAAATACAGACATGGGAAATTGCATTAAACAATACAGTGTAAGATCACAAGGCTACATCACTTTAAGTGCTATGTTGAAGTTGACACAAGAGGTTGTAGGTCCCTGCCCCGTAGAGCTTACAATCTAAATGGGAAGAAGACTTACATACACAGATGGGTATATATGTACTACATTGTAAATTGCTACACAATTTTAAAGCAAATACTGCTGAAAAAACTGCTTTTTTAATTACATTTGAATTGGAAGAAAGGTTTATTTTAATATAAAAGTCCAAATATTTCAAGCTGCTTGTGGACTGGAGTTTTCTTTTGATTGTATCCTATGTTAACAGATGTATTATATATACATTTTATATACTAAAGTTGTGGAAAATGGGAAATTGTCGCAGCTATGTTATGGGAAATTGTCGCAGCTATGCTATAAGAAATTGTCGCAGCTATGCTATGGGAAATCGTCGCAGCTATGCTATGGGAAATTGTCGCAGCTATGCTAAGGGAAATCGTCGCAGCTATGCTATAGGAAATCGTCGCAGCTATGCTATAGGAAATCGTCGCAGCTATGCTATGGGAAATCGCCGCAGCTATGCTATGGGGAATCGTCGCAGCTATGCTATGGGGAATCGTCGCAGCTATGCTATGGGAAATCGTCGCAGCTATGCTATGGGTAATCGTCGCAGCTATGCTATGGGAAATTGTCGCAGCTATGCTATGGGAAATTGTCGCAGCTATGCTATGGGAAATTGTCGCAGCTATGCTATGGGAAATTGTTGCGATTCTGGATTTTGTTATGGGGAAATTGTCATGGTCACGGACATTGCTATGGGAAATTGTCACGGTTGTGGATTTGCTGTGGGACCACATGAGAGTACGACAAAAATGGCACCATGAAGCATGTCAGCAAAAACATCTCAGCATGTCATAGGTTAGCCATCACTGTACTTAACTAATTGTAAATATTCAAGCACCCGACTAGTTAGTTCATTAGCCACTGAAATGTGAATGTGTGCTCTTTAAATAATAGTTAATATTTATGATTGATTTTCAAAGGGTAAATATTGCCCAAGATTTATTTATATGAAAATGTAAACTAGAAATTTATTAAAGCAGAATCAAGTAAAGTTTTAATTCTGTTTTGCTTATAATTGGTAACCATCTTCAGCATACTAAAACCTGTAGCCAAAATCTGATTTCAGGTGTAGGACTTCATATTTCTGATGAATAAAATAATGAAAATACTGTATTATATAATTATTATTTCTTGCAAAATGAAGTATGTCTTTTGCATAAGAAATACCAGTGCGGGGCTGCACTATCAGCGTGGCTGGAGAGGGCTGCGCTTCTCAGAGGGGATCTGGAGACTGGGGATGCCGTGCAGTCACCAGCAGAGAATGAAGATCAAAGGGGGAATTCACAATAGTGCGAAGTGAGGTGCGGAGTCTTCACCTCACTTTGCACTTTGGTGAATTCCCCCCTTAGTGTGAGGTCCATGTGGTTATGTGAAGCAGGGAGTAGTCCAAGCTGAATGCTTTTCTAAACCTTTTCAGTTAAATATTGGCAGAATGGTAGCAGGAGTGTCTCTGTATGCCACCCAATTCACTCCTTTTATCTATCGAAGGTAAATCGGTGGATTCATGTCAATATGTCCTTAAATATTTCTCACTTTGAGGCATGATGAATACCCATAACGTCGACGCCTTCATGAATTTGCCACATCCCAGAAAGTAACTATTTTTGGTGAATAAGAGATGATAAAGAAGTGGCAAATTTGGGTGATTTGGACATTAACTCAACGATTTACACTTTTATGAATAACCCTCATTTGTCTTCACAGCTTCATCCCAATATAAAAACTATTCAACTATACATGTAAAGCCACAGCTATCACTTGTATTATAAAATGTCTGTTTTCTCTTCCCATAAATCCATAAATAACTTTGTACATGACAAACCAGTGTTATCATAACTTTATTTCTGTCCTTAGTTGTCAACATGAAAGAAGTTTGGAATTTACCTGAGTTCCATTTATTCCTCTCCTATTGAATTTTGTTGCTTGAACTAATATATTTTGATATTTATGAAGCAGACTCAGTTCAGTTGGTATTCTTGAATTATAATAGGAAACATACTGTATATTTCCTGCCCTTCGCTTCATTGTGTTTGCAGAAAGTGCTTTCGTGCTTCTGTAGATTATATTAGGATGCATGTTGCAAAATAATGTTGTAATGTATTTCAGCCTTGTAAACTATAGTACTTCATTTTAAAAGAGTTGGTAATACTAGTTTTACAGAATCAGCAATCCATTTTTAAAATGCTTGGTGATCAAAGAGTGAATTTGACCAGCAAGGTGAATTCATGTCTGCCCAGGAGACCCTGACCCCCCCCCCCTTTTATAACACATAAGTCATGAATATGTTTAAACATTCGCACTGAGACACAATAACTGTAATTGCAATGTATACTAATTCAAAATGTAAGTTATATTTTATGTTTAAAACCAAATAAAAAGTAATGCATAAAAAAAAAAAATAAATTCCAAAATTTGGCCAAAACGCTGTCATATATTCATGGATCTGTTTGAAGAGGAGGAGATTACTATCATATATATATATATATATATATATATATATAGTTAGGCTAGATAGGTCGTGTTAGTCCACAGATGCAAAAAAATGAGTATTGCAGTATTTTCTGATACCTTTTTAACTGGATTAACTAAAGACTGTTCGTCCAATAAAAAAAAGTTATCACAAAATACTGCAATACTCATATATATATATATATTGTATATATAAAATGATATGCTAAGGTATTCCCTCTGCTTTCCAGAAGCTCCATCAACTGTCTCCAGCTAATCCACAGAGGAGCGTTTTCTAACATAGGTATTTAAAAAGCAGACGACTGCATAAAATATTCAATAGTGTTGCATAATATGTCAGCACTTGATAAACTACATATAATAAATTACACTATACAATATTTCACTGGATATAATAAAGACTAAAAGTATGGATTGTCTGGTGTATGGCATATTTGCTTGTGGGGAGCTCAAGTACATTTTGCACTTCTTACTCCTATACACAATTCATCAGGTGCTGCATGCTTGTGGGTGGCAAGAAGGAACATAACTACAGAGCTAAATCTTAGGCATTATAGCAACTTTTCTGGCACATGAAAACTAAATGATTAAAATCCCTTTTTTTTAACCTTCTGAATCAGATCCAATATAGAAAACTGCATCATCACATCAGTGGAAGGCAGAGTCTAACTACAACTAGTGTTCACTGTTATCCATTTAAGGTACTACACATCTGAGGGGTTATTCACCAAAGTTCGCATTGTTGCGTATAGATGCGAATTCGCCAGATAAAGACAGTTGCAATAGACTGCTACTGTCGTAGTCACGTCTTTATAATGAGAATATTGTCACAGTCGCAACTTTATTATGGTAAAATTGTCACAATCTTAACTTTAAAAAATTGTCGCAACTTTACAATGGGGAAATTGTAGTGGATTTACAATGGGAAAATGCTGTTTGCGAATTTGAGAGTTGAATTTGCACCTTAGTGAATAACCCACCCTGGTGTGGAACAGTGGACAGAAAAAAAGAGATTTCAATAAACACACTTCATAAATTAAATGCAGTCATGTAAAACATATAATATCCTTTATTTCTAGCTTTAAAAAATATAGAAAAACAGTAAAACAAGGAATGAAGAATTACCCTCCACCACACATAAGCCATGTGTGAAATTAATATATAGTTGTCAGTAGGCAACTGAATCTCACATGATTATTACTTTTATATGTAACGACCAGTACTCTTCCTGACTCCAGTGCTCAAAATATAAATGTGTCTACTGTGTCTACCGGGGTTCATGTCAGTATTCTGCTAACATTCTAATAAAAAGGGCTTAAAATATGTGGTGATCAAGTGCCAACATGAGCATTGCAATTAATGTGAAACATCTGTATTAGTATGTGTCACTACTCTAGAGCATCAGTACTGGCGATCCAAATGTGACATTGCCCTTTTTTTTAGGATATTTCATACCTATTACCAGTATGTATTTGTTCATATAGAATTAGATAGTTATAATGGCATTTCCTTATATGAAAATGACAAACATATCTGGCAACCTCTAGTGGCATTGTGCCCTGTAGTTCTCTTCTTACTGAAGCTGAGGGTGGAGTTTAATTTATTGTGTCATTGAGGGCTGGGCATACACAATTTGGGGCAAATCATTGGGGGGGTCAGTGTATTAAACAGGCAGGGTTTGGGTGGGAGGGGGTGTAGGTTGGGGAGGGGCAGAACTACTTATTGTAAGTGGGTGATGTTGGTTGGTGTGCTGTCAATGTTAAAACAGGGCATATGTGGGGAATGATGAGTTCCCACTATCATGTATGTATTTATATTTTTTAAATTGAAAACATAGGGGTATGTCTCTTGTTCCTTTATGAAACTAGAAAATCCTGATGACAATATTTGCATGCTGATGTTAATGGCAGAAGGCTGGGTTCCAGTGTTGTGTAAGGTGACTATTCATTAAAAAGTGACAATGGCGACTGTGACTAAGTGACAACATGACCTAGGGACAAGTTATCATAGAAATAAATAGAATAGTCACAGAATACAGTTAGTGGAATATGATAAGACTGATGTTACTATCCTTCACTTGTCAAATTTGCCTCAATCCACATGACTTCTCATTTGCCTCACTTCGCATCCTACTTCTGTCTGACTGACTACACCACACTACGCATGTGACAGAGACCACCGCTGTCTGCTTGTTCGACAAGTGTATTCTCTGCTTGTTCAATAGTGAGAAGTGAATTCATGACTATTTTGGTGATGCGCCTCAAATTGTAGCGAAGTGAATTCACACTTTAGTCAGTGAGGTACTGAAATCCCCAGAATATTATAAAGTGTAAATGTTTCAGTATACATTTTCATATTTTTAACAGGAGCTTGTGTCTTGTTGTCAATTCAGATTTTACATGCTGGAATGTAGGCATTTTCTAACATTGCCCATGTGGATTCAGGAACCATAAAAAATCAAGTAAAACTTTATTTTCCCCCTGGAGCTATAAAATAACAGTCGTATATTCATGCTGTTACAAGCTGCAACAAGAGACCTCATTTGGCTAGGCATCTTCATGGCTCTTTATGTTTTCTCCATTTTCTAAATGTTACTAACCCACACCCATTCCACATTTAGAAAGGGTTTTCTTCACATAGGCTTTCCAAGAACAGGAATGGTAAATCTGGCCATGTGAAATAAGAAGAAAATTGGACTGAGACTTTGTGCAGGAGATGCATGTGGCCAATGAGCAAGTTTCCTCTAGAAACCTTGCTAGTATGCCTTGTCATAAAGACTTCATGGCAGTGCACTAAATAATTGAGTTTACATAGAGAACACAATTCATCCATAAAACTCTGCATATTTCTCTGTGGTAACATGACAGTTGTATTGATTACCATTCTCCCTACTAATACGCTTACAAATGACAACTGAATACCAAGTGCTGCACACAGACCATCTTTTCATATTTATAGGGAAAAAAATGCTGTCAGCCATGAGTTTTTTAAGTCAGTTATTCATTTAATGTTGTGCTTTAGATCTTGTGTAGCAAGAAAGGGGAAATTTTCCACTTGACAAGTCTTTTAATCAGCAATATATAGTAGTTACCACTCATGTTCTTGACCTGCTATGAAAATGCGTTGTATTTTGTAACATTTATTAAAGTGCATAACCTCAGAATGATGTCATTTTACTAGGGAAGAGACAGAAAAAGGTAAAATGCTGTGGGGGTGTATGGAGAAATCTGTGCAAGGAAAGTAGACAACAGGATAATATTTGTGGTAATATGAGAAAAATGAAGTTATTTGATATTTGTAATAATAGGATGACATATAAAATAAATCACTATAAAAAACAAAGAAGTTTAATATGTATCTTGGATGCTCAGTGTATGGCCCTCTAGCTGGTATGAACTACAACTCCCAGAAGCCATGTGCAGCAAGTATATATGTATTAACCTATATATCGGCGAAATTTATTAAACTCGGAAATGCCGTTTCAGCTTTTCTCAGTTTAATCGGGAGAAGTCTTTGAAGTTTCTCCTAGTAAGTATCGAGAGATTTGCCTCATGCGATACTTGCCGTGGGAAACTTTTTTTTATTGAATATATCCATGGAAAGGGAAGCCATACAGTATAGCTAGCTAACGTTCCATGGATATATTCAATAAAAAAAAGTTTCCCATGGCAAGTATCGCACAAGATAAATTTAGCAAAGCCTTCTCTCTAGTTAATAAACTCGTAAAAGTGCAAACGGCTTTTCCGAGTTTAATACATTTCGCCCGTTCATGTTAAGGTATGATCAAGTTGAACATTTTGATAATGTAGTTAAACTATAAGTGCTTAGCTTACATTTTTCTGTGTATGCAACAGCGCTAAGCAGAACATTCTTTTGCATTCTAAAATTTATATGGATAAATACAGTGAGAAGTATATTTTATATATGACATTTTGTTAATGAAAATGTCATATATGGAGGTAATTCAGCAAGGTGTGAACTCACCTTGCGATGCTTCGATTTACTTTGCAAAAATGGTTACGCGCTGGCTTCTCTCCTACACGCACCCATCAGCGCACGCTTTTAGTCTCGTGTCGCGACTCGAGTGTGCTGATGGGCGCGTGTAGGAGAGAAGCCAACGCGTAACCATTTTTGCGAAGTGAATTGAAGCATCGCTAGGTGAGTTCGCACCTTGCTAAATTTATAGTCTTGACTGTTTTCTCCAATGTGATTGTTCTGTCTCACTCTTCTCTCCACAACTTGTCCCATAATTCTGTTTTCATTTTTGTACTGTGATTATTTTTGACCATTTCACTTTTCTGCTAAATTAAAGGGACTCCCCCCCCCCCCCTTTTTTTGGAACAAAAATAAAATAAATGCAAGTTCCACAATTACAATCCAGCAAAACCAGAAAAATATTTGCCATAATGCCCCAGACGATCTCTCCCATTTTAGCTCTACTCTAAAGAATTGATATTAGGCATTTTTGAGCAGGACAGTTTCTGAGTAACTCGGGAGCATTTTACTCATGGTTACAATTGAAATGAATGGGTTTTAGGCAATTTGCCTCCACGGCAAACCATGTTACACTTAAATTTGATTTTTTTACTTTTAAATGGAATGAGACATAGCTGGTTTTATGTTTATAAGATGAAAGTAAAATTGTAAAGAAAAAAAAAAGATTTAAAATGTGCATCAATTTACATATAATTGATTATAATGCTGACATCTGCACTAACTATCCCTGACTATTTTGTGGAAACTTTATGTTGGTTCATCCTTGAAATAATTTAAAAATGCAAGGGGCTATTAAAAACCGTGTGCATTTAGTATTCTGTTTTTAGCTCTTATCGCTGCTATAATAGTAGCCCCATGTGTAATGTATATAATATGGTAATAAAGCAGCTTTTATGAATGTTTGTAATCAGAAGACATACCGCATTAAGCCAAGGGGATGTTTCTGTAGTGTTTAAAGTGATAAATATTTCAGAAGATATTTCTGGCCAAATTACTTTTCATGATTATACTGATGTCATTCTATTTAATTGCAGTTAGCTTGTTGAACATTGTTGTGTTTACAAATATGAATATTTTAATTTATTTAATTATTTATATGTTTCCCCTAAAATAACACTTGAGTTTTGGAAAAGTTGTTGTCATTTGATATTTTGCTATATCCTTCTGAGCAAAAATACAGCAGGCAAGTCATGGTCTGTGTCTGGTATTTGGAGCTTAGACTAATATATGAGGGTTATTTATCAAAGTGAGAATTTGACTGTCGAAGTGAATTCTCATCGCTTTTGGGTGGCTACGCTCCCATTCTCTACACCTTGTTCACTAAACAGAGAATTCCCAAAGTGAATTTGAGACCGCGTCAGTATTCCCATAGTGAGGTTGTGACTGTGTCAATAGCTGACTGTTGCGTAGTGTGTGACCGTCGTTAGCTGGGGAATTAGCTACGTTGCAGAGTTTGATGAATACTCAAATATAGGGAAGCAGCGAATTCACAACTTTTTTCGTGACAATTTGGTTTCACTTTGACAGCCAAATTCTCACTTTGATGAATAAGCCCCTAAATGCTGACTTTGGGGGTTATTGATCAAAGAGAGAATTTGACTGTAGAAGTGAAATCCCATCACTCCGGGTTTCTAGGCTCTGATTCTCTACTCCTTTTTGACTAAACAAAGGATTCCCATACTGAATGAGCAAACACTTCAATTGTGCTGTTCCCCTCAGTTATAAATATTGTTATTCAGCTGTTATATTAATGCATTCCGTTCTGCATCCATTCATAGTTATTTTTTTGTGTTGTTGGTGCGCTGCCATCTGCTGCCCAGAATTTCCATGTGCCCCTCTGTCTTTGTTCATAAAGTTTTCTCTTGGGGGGTTTTTCTGCCCAGTGCCGTGTCATTTCCTGTAGCCACGCCCTTTTTTTTACCCTACTGTGACTGGAGGATACATGTTTCGGGCTTGGTGAAGCATCAATTTCTGACCAGCAGCAGCAGCAGTAGGAAACGTCACCAACGGCATAATCAACTACAGAAATAACCATAGTACTGTATCAGTTATTATAGCTGTATCCAAGGTGAATAAACCACATTCTGGTTCATATCATTGTGTTGCTGCATCCAAATATGCTGAAGCTGAGCCTGCTTTGGTCCTATCTGCCCCACATTCTGGATACGAAGATAAGAAAGCCTCCCAGTCTCTATTCACCAGCCAGTTACACCTTCATTTGCCTCCTGTGGGGACAGAATATCAATAACAATCTCTTGTGTGGTGTAAAATAGTCAGTTGGACAGTAAGAGCCCTGCCATCAGTCCCCTAATTTGCTAAAGTAAAACTGGTGAATGACACACAATACACCCTGCCAAATTCACCTACTACTACTTTGACACTTGTTGAATAGGTGAATTGCCTGCGCATGCACATGCAAAGTGCTGCAAAGTGATCCATAAGTCTGCAACTGTCGTAAGCTGTTGAATTAGTCTCAAATTCACCTTATTGCAGAGCTCACTGAGTGCACGAATATGGCAATGTGGTGAATAAATGTGAATTCACACCTTTACACAACTATTCGGCCTTCATGAATAAGTCTCACAGCTGAGAGATGTATATACATATTCACATCTTACATATACTGTATTCTAACAAGTGGATGTGCTATTATAATTTGCATTCATGCATTAATACAAGCTAGTTGTCAGAATCCGTCATTCAGCAACTCTGTCTCACCTCCCTGATAATAATATATTTTGCACAAGGTATATTAGGATTTTCTGGTTGAAGTAGTAATAACTAGCGCTGACAGATGTTTTTGGATTAAAGCATATGGAAGTATTAATCTAGATTTTGCTTTAAGCATCATTTATCTTTCAGGGCCTTATTGACCAAAGTCTGAATTCACCTGTCAAATTCACTTCGCTACTATTTGAGTCGCCTCACCAAATTACTTGCAAATTCACTCCTTATTTATGAAGCTGCGGATAGATTTGTCAAACAAGCGGACTGCTACCGACACAGTTGCATGAGTAATCTAATAGAAGTATGACATGAAGTCATGTGAAGAATTCCTCCAGGGAAGTGCAGTGACGTCTTCTTCACCATATCCCACTAAGTGTATATAAGTTAATTTAGTTGCAGTCACCATTGTCACATTTCAAAAAATAGTCATCTTATGCCATCAACCTCCCAATTTGCCACTCTGATGTGGCAAGGCCAAACATGTGATTTCATAACACTACACCTTGTCACATTTGTGACTGACTCCACTGCTTGCTGAATATACAAAGTGTCTGTGCATGTGCATGCAAAGTAATATTGGCCACATTGCAGAGTTTTCTCAATAAGAGAACATGGAGAAAAGGCGAACAAATGTGAATTCTTAGCTATATGCAACTACAGTATTTGGCCTTTAGTCAATAAGGCCTTCAGTGTTTTTGGCAGAGACACTAGTCCATGCAGCAGTTGAAAAATTGTGGCACAGGGAAAAGTTTGCTGTAATTGTATTTTTGATCAACAAGCTGATTTATTGTAACCTGAAAACAGAAGATTTCTGAATGCATTATTTATAAGAATTGTCTTTCTAATAACTTGACTGTTTAGAGTAAAGATCAGATTCTGGGGCGCAACCAGGCAAACATAAAGTATGATCATGCTGCAGTTAGCAATATGAGGATCTGTATTTCAGTCTCCAGTACAGAGGTTAAACTATGGCTATTACATGTCATATTTCTTTTCTTATGATGTGTATAAGCTTTTCTGGGACAACCTTAGTCTTATGGCCTGCTGTTGTGTTATTTGAAGATTATAGGTTTAAAGGTCAGAATTACTTCATTTTACCATTTATTTTCAGTAAAGTACATCAGGCATTGCAGCAAGCAAAGAGACAAAGGGGTGTTAGTTACTAAAGTCCGAATTGTTGCGTATAGGAGCGAATTTGCCAGATAAAGACAATTGCAATAGGCTGCAACTGTCACGTCTTTACAATGAGAATATTGTCGCAACTTTATTATAGGAAAATTGTCGCAATCTTAACTCTAAAAAATTTTTAACTTTACAATGGGGAAATTTTCATGGATTTGCTGTGGAATCCGCTGTTTGCGAAATCGACAGTCGAATTCGCACCTTAGTGAATAACCCCCAAACTGTATAATATAGGGCACAACAGTAAACACATTTAATGATTCTTTTTCCTAAAATAAGATTTTTATGGTTATTCTGACCCAAGAACCATGCTCATGTTATATAATACATATATAATACTACCGATCAGATGAAGTTCCTGGAAGTGGCTTGTCTGCCCATTTCATGGTAGATCAGGATAGGCTCAGCAGTGTTACTGAGTTTTGTATAGTATACTCAAGGGTAAGTATAATGCAGTGATTTTTTTACATGTTTTATTTCACGTTTTAATTTCAAACCAGAGTCCAGTGGGTTTATAATAGGTAAGAGTAACTGAATTATTTTCATTATCTACGGTATACTCCTTTTCCAAGGCTTATTTAGATTTGAACTATTGAAGTGCCTTTCTATTTGGACTTCCAGCTTCCCACCTTTCCATACTCCAACTTGTTTTAAATTCTGCTGCTAGAATCCTCTCTCTCTCTCCCTCTAAGGCAGAGGTCCCCAACCTTTTTTGCACCAGGGACCGGCTTTAAGCAAGACCAGT
>WMED01019261.1:0-12477 GCA_019650415.1 Pipa parva | reverse complement strand
GGCTGAACTGGATGGACTTGTGTCTTTTTCAGCCTTATAAACTATGTTACTATGTTACCTTCTTTTCCCTGTCCCTAGCTACCTCCTCCATGTCCCGGCTCTGTCTGCTGTAGAGATAAGCACCACAGCCTTCCTCTTCCCAGCAATGATTCCACTTTCTG
This sequence comes from Pipa parva, assembly GCA_019650415.1. Classification (NCBI taxonomy): domain Eukaryota; kingdom Metazoa; phylum Chordata; class Amphibia; order Anura; family Pipidae; genus Pipa; species Pipa parva. Next base: position 12,316 of record WMED01019261.1, on the reverse strand, counting down.
CCGATCACAGGAAGTTAAATCATTGCTGGGGGGAGGAACGCTGTAGTGCTCAGCTCTACAGCAGACAGAGCCGGGCCAATGAGAAGGTAGTTAGGGACAGGGAAAAGGAGGGGAGAAGCACCAAGATAGCGCCCCCCCCCCCTCCCCCCGTCCTGCAGCGCCCTAGGCAGCTGCCTAGCCCTTGGCCTGGCCCTGCCAGTCATGTTACTTAGTGCAAGAATAGCACTTGCCAGTGCTGAACTTGAGCAACATATAATTGTATCTGTCTTTGTGGTAGTTTTGTAGCTTATTACTGAATGCATTAGGTATACTAGTATCTCTTAGATCAGTAAGTACTGTGTACATAAAGCAGTCAATGGTATCCTGCTATCTTAAGGAGAAGAGGGATGGATAGTGTTGCTAATAGAGAGCTTAGACAAGTCACGCATAGGTGATACCACTCTACTGCCTAAAAGAGAGCTGCATACACAGAACACAATAATATTAAACAAAATGCAATGTACTAATCAGAGAATATATGTTTACTAATGCAAAAATGGATTTTAAGTGAGCTGGGGGAGTTGGAATGAAAAGAGTACTGGCTGGATAGAAATAATGGTGGTGGTGAATTTAAAAAGGTATATCATAATCAGAAAGGTCAGAACAAGTTGAAAGAGGATCTGTATTGTAAAATCTTTTGACTGACCCTAAGGAATGATATCTGTAAAGGAAATGACCATGTTGTGGGTAGAACTACACAGGCAGGCTCTTTCAGTAACAAATAAGGTTTGCTATACCAATATTTCCCAGCTCCACTTCTGCCAGGTGCTCCATACACACTAAAGTAAAGCGCTGAGAATTAAGGTTTGGAAGAAGGAGCATAGTCATGGAATGTGTCCACGAAAGCTTTATTCCATCAGGTCTGTGTAGCCCGAAACATGGAATGGATGGAATAAGGCTTTACAGATTCGAGAATTTGACTTAATTCATGTAACAATTTCACATTGTTCTTTGTTTTTCTTGGATAATACACAATGCATGAGACGTTTATTAGCCAATTAACATAGCGTCTTGAAAGGGTTGTAAATGGCTGTTGAGTACATGAATAATGTAAATGCAAATTAAAATCCGTTCCGCACCTTCTTATACATGGAAGCTTACTTTATGAAGTTGTTGGCTGGAGTTCCTTTCTTTTATGTGTTCAAGTGAAATGACCAGTGAGTGCATCCACCAGTGTGCAGTCTGAACCCTTCTTCCTTGCATAAGAGTAGAATGTCAGCCATTTTTTTTTTTTGGCTGCTATACATTCTAATGTAGCGCATCACTTAGTGGAAATTTAAAAAAAAATTTTTAGACTGAAGTTGGTGAATTAGATATACATCTTTTTTTCTTAATATAGGATACTGGGAGCCTGAAGGGTCTCTGAAACATTTTAAAAATAAAGAATGAATATAAAATTTTACTCAAAAATTGAACTACAGGATAAAGATCATTATTTGGCAAAAGGAATAGTACAGGTCCACTGTCCTTCTGATTTTTTACATTTATTTTTCAATATCTAAAGGAGTTCAAATTGTGTACTTCTTATCCAATATAAGTAATAGTGAGTGGAAATATATTATGTATTTTATTTATGGCAATTCATCCAGAGTCCAGATTTCTACAAATTAATTTGCACACTGGGACCCAGTCTGTTTAGCGAAACGCGTTGAGAGACTGACTAGAGGACCTGATGACCTTTCTGCATATGTTTTAAAGCGCTTTTACTACTTTTCTGTTTGTGAGTATAATCTATACTTTATTAAAACTTGGATTTTAAACAGTATCACGCTATGTGCCCCCTTTCTTTCCGCATAAACACATGGTTATGAAGAGTTGGAGATAACTCCTGGAACGCACAGAGAGAGGATTTATTTATTGTTCAGTGCTTTTAATTAAGCACTGTCTGGTGAGTGCTAATCCAAAAGGGGTCTGATTGTCTTCCCCAGCACAATTATACCAGTACAGTTATTCTCACTGTGAGCCACTATAAGTACTTTTGATTTAATACACAGTACTTCGAAGCACTATATACTGTGGTTCCATGCAGCTGTTCATCACGTTTATTGGAGCACTTCTTCACTGATATATCATTACGAACATTTCGACTTTTATTATTCATAATCTCACTATTGTCACTTCACATTTTTGTGAAACAATATCACACTAGGGTTTTTTCCCCTTGTTGTCATTACTCTTTGCCAGCACATCCACCACGTTCATTTGTACGGATTTGTTTGGAGTCTTCTTTATCTTGAGGGATACAGGCAGTGTACCCTTGTGGATTGAGCGCAGGAAAGTAGGAAAACTTTGCACCAAGGGTTTGAACTTTATTGGACTTTAATTCATTAGATTTATTTATTTATTCATTTGTTTATTTGTATTTTTAATTAATCATTTATTTATTGTTTTATTACATTGGGTGCTATACTACTTTTTTGACAGTAGTACTTTGTACTCTTTGTCAAAATACATACACAGTTCAATAGTAGAAGAACCTGTGCACATACAGGCTAAATGATGCAAAGTGCTAAATAAGATAGCAACTCTTATCACCTGAACTGATCATGTATTTACCACATTACAGAGTTTGATCAATAAGCGAACTTAGGGAAGTGGGGAATTCAGAGCTATTCATGACTAGTTGGCCTTTTGCCAATAGAAGACTCAATCATATGCCTGCACATAAACACTGCTGGCCAAGCTTCCCTTTCTCCTAGAGACAGGTCTGACATTGTTTATAATATACTGTATCTTTAACACTCCCTGTCATTGGCACTGCATACCCATTACAGTTTTAAAACATGGTAATCCCACCAACCCCAACCCATGATGGTGCTTCAATATTGTAACCTATAACAGGAAGATAATCTGGATATATTGTCACCTAGGGCACTTTTTACTGTTGATGCCTAAGCCTAGGAATAAGTTAAGCCTAGATTCATAATTATATAAATCCCATAGCACATCATATGCTATATAATATTTCCTTCAGTCTTTAAAACTTCATCAGGGTGTTAAGGAAATTTAAATCAGGATAAATCTCCTTTATGCTATAGTTAACAGTAGCCTAATTTGTGTAATACCTCTGGAATAGCAACCTCTGCAGCAGGATACAGGAAACTCACACTGACACCAAGTTCAGTATTGAGACTTCTCCAGGATAGCGCTCTCTCTCTCTCTCCTTTGAGAAAGTCATTGTTTATTTATAGGAAAACAAAGAAAGCAAACCTGATTCATTATAATAATTTAGAATACATGAAAGTGATTGGTTACATATTATAGTAATTTAGAATACAGAAAGTGATTGGTTACATATAGGAATTCATCCATAGATTGGTTAGTTCTTACATTATATGGGTGAGAATCATTACAACTCATGGTCACAAGATAAATCTTAAGGTCAGTACCTAAGTGTAACAAACAAATACTAAAGGTTAATTTATGACCTATTGTCCAGACATAGAATAAAAGAGAAGTGATCACAGCTGTTGATCAACTGATATAACAAGAATGTAGAACTTAAGGCACCAGATACCAAACTTGGTTTGTTGCTGTTCTTACACAATTAACAATGTACATATACTGTTAACCTTGTTAACCTGTTAGTAACCTTCATATAAAAATATATTATGGCTGAACTTATGTTTCACATCCAACTATATAATAGATACTCATTTCTACCTTAACAAGGGGAAGGCTTTTGTGACATCACTAGGGAACTTCCACAGGGGAAACCTTCCATTTAATCCTCCGGGAGGGGCAGGCTTAGGCATCTCTAACTAGTAGATGTTTTGAACAGCAGCCAGACTCTACTGGCTACTTGCAAATAGTTGCAGCTATTCTAAAAACTCCACTTAATTGAATTTAATAAATTAAAACATGGACTTTATATTTATTATATCCAGCAATGTCTGTGGTTGTGTATAGGCAAATGGTTTATAATTCCTAGTAATCCACAAGCCTTAAAGGAACTTTAGTTTTTATTTAAGATTCTTTGTCGAAAAATAATTGTAAATTAGAAATCAGGCCTTAGATTTGTTTCTGTTTGAGTCACTAACAGAAAATTCAAGTTAATAAAAATACTGTCTTAGAATAACAATCTCAACATGCTACAATTACTTTAAAGTTGAACATTCCCTTTATAATTTAATACAACTATTAAACATTTAAAATTATTTAAGACTTGCAGAAATCCTTCATTATAGCCCCACAGAATAAAGGAAGATCCACAATGGTGGATACCAAGAATTTATTGGTCTATAAAATAGGAAGCCATTTGATGATATAGCGCCATAACAAATAATATATGTTGCGCACCTTTAAAAAAAATGGAAGTAATTTAACCTGTAGTAAAATAAACTATTTCCACACTTCCCATTCCATTTATATTATCCAGCACACTGCAATGAATTTTATCACAGATTTTACATCCCTCGAATTCACATGATAAGTTTAGAAGGTAATATTCCCGATGTTCTGCTAACAACAAATTAGGTGACGCAGATGCTGAGAAAGTGTTCAAGCAAGCTGAGAAAAAAGACAAAGATGTTTCTAAATTTAGTTATTACCCAATTTACCTTTTTTTTTCACTTGAATTATTTTTTCTCTTTCAAATAGTATAATATTAAATGATTAAAAAAAGATGTAGCGCTTCTAATATTGGGTATAATGATTATTATTAGTGTCTTTTAGAAACATGTATATATTATACTGTGTATATATATATATATATATATATATAGAATTACAAATACTCACTTTTAGGAAAATAAAATGCTTCATACAGAATATTTATCAATGGACAAAGTACATTTTTTTTAGTATTACAGTTCAGCAAAACTTACCTATCTTTCGGAGCACTAGCACTGATTCTTATCATTGATTTTATGTATATATTTTATTTTATCTTTATTTATTCATGTTTAATATCTGTATTTATTGATCTATTTATTTGTATTTATTGAGCTATGTCACACATTCTACAGCTCTTATTGTCCTATCTGTGTATGTAAGTCTTCCTCCCACTTAGACTGTAAGCTCTATGGGGCAGGGACCTCCAACCTCTTGTGTTAACCGCAACCTAGCACTTACAGTGATGTATCCTTGTGATATTTTACTTGTATTTTTTTATGCACTTTTTCCATGTCTCTATTGTATTTGTATTGCTGAACTGTACAGCGCTGTGTAAATTTGTGGTACTTTATAAATAAAATTATACATACATACAGTACATACTCTGTGGAAGACAAATTAGTATTAGATCTCCAGGGAAAATCATCTGCCTTTAATGTTGGAGATCCTTTGTTCCGAAACCATTCTGCTTGTTTTGACATTTATCTCTGTCTCCTTGAGGATTTACTCAGGGGTGGAACTAGAGGGAGTGTAACACATGTGCCCTAAGACTTGTTTCAACCCAATTGGGTAGAAAAATATATATTCTATATATTTTCCAGAAAAATGGAAAACCACAATTCCTACATAATTGGGCAAAACAATCTCTCAGGCTGGCTCTATTTGAAGGCACAGCTCATAATAACTGTGTTCCTGTATGATTGCACAGCAATTCACACAGCTTCAACCCAATCTTAATTAATGTTATATATATGTGTTGCGTTAGAGATGTAGCACTGAAAGTGTTTTGTGCTTAAGTTCTATGGAGATAGCCCCATCTAGTGGAGTACCTTAGCTAAATGCTATGTTATTTCTGAGTTGGATCTCAGAAGTTATAAATGTGTCTGTTTTGGAGAGAAAAGGGGTCTTTGGCTCCAGGGCTACCACGAGAAGGGTGGAAGGTGCCTGTAAAGCAGATTAAGTAAGCAGAACCCCAGTAAAAGATCACATTAAAATTCTAATTATAAGGAGGCAACTGCGACTAGTAGCAGTCTATTGCGACTGTCTTTTAGCTGGCGAATTCACACCTATACGCAACAATTCAGACTTAAGTGAATAACCCCCTGGATCTGAACTAACTTAACCAGTCTTCCAAAACTGGAAAAAAATAGCATAAATTTACTTTTTCTACCTGATTTGAAGGGTAGCTAGATCACAGGTTGGGTGGCATGCTAAATTGCCCTGAAGCCAACTGAGCTCTTTGTTTCTATATTGAAAGCACCACCAAAGCAGGGATTTGGAACTGCCTCCCCTGCTCTTTGTGCCATATCTATGGCAGAGACCTGTTCTGACCTTTAGCACATCAATGCCAGATCAGAGGGCAGAGGAGAAGGTCCTAACTACCATGCTCTCTGAGCTACTGGATTTCTCCATTTCAGTGTAAAATGGAGGACTCTGGCAGCTTAAGGTAAAATAATTTCCTTTTAACAAGTGGATGGTTTATCTAGTGCCTCTGAACTAAAATAAATGATTTGAGCTATTGTTCTATGGTGGGAATTCAATTATTTAACTATATTTATTACTACTTATCTTGTTGATTCTCAAATCAAATTCTCTATTTATGTACAATGGAAGAACTTTATGTGTAACTTAACTCAGTCCCCTGTCTTCATCTTAATATGCTAATAAATCACTGTACAGGTCTATTGTAATCTGTATACGATTCAAAAAATGTCATTTGATCCCCTTAGTATTTAGAAATTAGGCTTCAAATGGATGTAAAAAGAGTAAGCTATTTTTGTGAGGTCTTGTCACGTGTACGGGTGCTTTAAATGTGACCTTTGATAGGATAATAAACAGTGATCTGCTGAAAAGCTAACTTGAGGTGCAGGGAAACACACACAGGGAACCACGAGACTGGATGCCACTAAAGGAACTGGAGCACCCAGCAGCCGTTACACCTCTGGAGGTACTGAGGTGTACTGATATAGGTAACAGGGTAACAAGTGAGGTAAAAGTGCAAAACAGAAGGAAGTGGATTCTCTTACCACAGTGGGGTTGACACGGGATAACTCCGAGGTGCTGAGTCTAAGAAGGGCCAGGTCTTCGCCTTTAACCCCCGCAAGGAGGTACTGGTCTTTGCTGTGAGCACCTCCCAGGTCGCAGCCCTCGGGTTATCCCCCCACTGGTGGCAGCTGGCTGAAACACAGATGAAGTCCGGAACTGCTGAACTATGACACACTGGATCTTGTAGAGTTAGCTGTACCTTTAAGAGAGTAATCCAAAACAAACAGGAAGGCTGAAGCTGAAGCTGTAACATGACATTAGAGATGATACAAGCAGTTCAGGAGATGTTAAACAGCATCACACAGCAGCAACACTAAAGATGAGAAACAAAATGACAAAAACGCTAGAGCCCTGAGAAGCAGTGCTCAGCCCCTTTTGAATTGTCACGCCTGACGTCAGCGCGCTCGGGATAAGAGGACAACCCGGAAGCGCTAGGGAGAAGTGCATCTCCCAGCACTAGCCGACAATCAGAGCCGGCATCAGCTACAAGCGCTGCTCGTGACAGGTCTATTGTAAAATCCACATCCTGCAATTATTTCAGTGCGTAAATATGAACAGAGATGCATTTGCTTATTTTTTAATGCTAATATTTCATTATTCAGCCATCTTGGTTAGCCTTGGCCAACTTCCAAAAGAGTTGCTTCCTTGCTTAAATCTTTTCACCTGTGCTATGGCAGAAATCCCAAACCCTTTACCTTTTACTAGAAAGCGCATATGTTCAGTGATATAAGTAATACAGAACTATTCAGTAATGTATAGCAACTGACGCAATACTATTTTGGATAATAAAATCCCTTTGCTTCTTCACTGTCACTATATACATTTTCTGTGACATTTCCATGTTTACAATAGAGGACGCACTGTTAGGTCTCTTTCACATTTGCGTTCGGCTTACGTTCATGCGTAACTTGCCAGCAGCACTAGGAAATTGTGGTTGATGCAATTTTACTGCATTTTTAATGATATTTCACATCTGATTTCAGGAGAGAATTAAGTAATGTAAATTGTATTTGAGTGAATCACATTCATAACAGGGGAAGGTGTTTTGCAGAGGACTGTTAACATGTAGCAAAAAATAAAAGGCTTTACTTTCCTTGTGACCATTTTCCCAATTATGAGTCTCATTATTGTATTATTTCTTGTACAGTTTGTATGGGCACAATATAGTAAAATTATACCTTTTACAGTGCCTATTCCAAAGAATTATAATCAGAATAAGCAACATAAAAATCCCATTAAGGTGAGTAAATTCACAGGTAAACTACAAAGACACAATTCATTCTAAACTGTCACAAAACATACATTCCTTTGAATTTCAAAAAATATTAATTCATGTCATGGGCTTAACAGATTAATTTAGGATTCAAAGATTATCAGTCTGTTATACAATCGTATGTAGAACATTGATTAACTGTTTTTCACGTACAAATACCTAGAAAATGGTAACATTTTGACATGATTAGCATGTAATATTCTTTCTAAACCAAAGGTATGGCAATGAGAAGCAAGTTCGCACCATCATTTGCAAACGTTTACATGGCGATGCGGGAAAAAGTTAATTTGGGAGTGACTTCAATTTTTGTAATAATATTGTATTTTATAAGCGGTGCATAGATCATTTAATATTCATTTGTAAGGGTGATAAAGATTCTATACAAAATGTTTTAGCATATATTAACATCAATAGTTTAAATTAGGGCTGTTAAAATTATCGCGTTAACTATTTGCGTTATTTTTTTCACATTGACGCGTTAAAAATAAATAACGCATCGACTAATTTGCAAAGAGTCCCTTCCGACTTGCCATACCACACTTCCGTTTCCTCATTCAAGCTAGCTATGGAGAAAAAGAAAGACACGCTTTTAAAAGGACAATTTCGCTTTAAGTTGTTACCAGATGGTGCTTTGGACAAAACCAAAATATTTGTTTAAACTGATGACTTGTTTGATTACTTAATTTATCCTTATAAGTTGACCTGTCGTGATTAATTAAGAAAAAAAATTAACTGCGATTAATTGCAGTTAATTTTTTTTTTATTTACGATTAATTAGTTAATTTTTTATTAATCGATTAACAGCCCTAGTTTAAATCTTTCGTTCACTTCCCACACAAATGAAAATACAATAGATTTTTTCGATCTTTTTTCAATGAAGGTTCTCATGTACATTCTAAATTGTACCGAAAACCTAGAGATACTAATAACTTTATCAATGCTAAGAGCAGACACTACAAAAAGTGGATCACTAATATACTTTTTGGGCAGTTCTTAAGAGTTAAACTAAACTGTTCAAGGACTGAAGATTACAATTTTTTCTCCAAAGAATTAAATTACCATTTTATTGCCAAGGGGTACTCCAAAAGACTAATAGAAGAATTTAAATCTAAAGAAGATAATGTACCTAGAAAAGATCTTCTTAAAACCAAGGATAGCTATTCTGCAGATATTACAGATTATAAGGTAGATTTCCTCAGACATTATACATCCAATCCATCCTTGTTAGAAACACTATACGGAAATATTGAGATATTCTTAAAGCAGATGAGATTTTGAGTGAGCACCTGCTAGATACAAGTTTATTTACAAGTGGGGTTTATCAATTAAAGGAGAAATTAAGTAAAAAAATAATAAGGGACTGTTAAAATACTTACCTTATACTGAGTCGATTGATTACAGTCATGGCATGAGCTGTGCTGTAATTAGCCGGCTCCCGATGCTTCTCCCCAGCTCTGGCTCACTGAGAAGCCAGTGCCGCAGCTCCTTCTACCCTGTTACACCTTAGGTGTTTCAGGACTTAAACATCATCACATTCAGTGCAGGGGCCAATGAGAATGCTCATGAGCGTGATGATGTATGAGCGTGATGATGTATGAGGCTGGGGAAGGAGAAGAAGGAGCTGCACGCTGGCTTCTGTGTCAGTCAGCGCTGTGCAGGAGGCGTTGGCGGAAGCATCGGGAGCTGGCTAATTACAGTACAGCTCATGCTGTGACTGTAATCAATCAGCTCAGTATAAGGTAAGTATTTTAACACTTGTTTTTTATTTTTTTACTTTAGGTCTCCTGTAAAGGCCAGACAGCCCCCTCTAAACATAAAAATAAAAACACTATTAGTAATACTACAAATAAAATCATTGGAACTAAGGGCACTTTTAAATGTTTTAGGAAGAGATACAGTACATGCAAATACGTAGCGGGGAAAGAAAGGGAATTCACTTTCAAATATAAATGTAATATTAAATCATGTTGTAATTGTAACAGCCAGTACCGTGGTTTATCTTCTTACTTGTCTGTGCAACAAAATCTATACTGGCAGGACTACTAGAAAAATAAGGATTAGAATAACAAAACATATATGAAATGTTAAAAATGGTCTTGATATCCCATGGAGTTTCTGTGTACTTTTTAGTAATAATAAAAATAATAATAAAGACACTTCATTATTAAGATTGTTTTGTTATTATACATAATCCTATTACCGTCCTGGATGAAGAGAGACTTATGTTATTGCGCCAGCGAGAGACGTTTTGGATTTTCGTCTCCCAATCACTCCATCCGGGTGGTCTTGATATAGATTTAGACCTGACTGCTTTTTAACACATTTTCCAGTTCTTTATTTTTGTTTCTCATTCCCCTTTTTATCCACAAGAGGTGGTCCTTATAATTTATTTCACATCCGCCTATTTTCATTTTTCGTTCAGTTATTCGGCTTTTTATATGTTGTTGGCCTACATTTTTTTTGTTTGTTTTACTGGTTACATATTCTTTCATTTTATTTAATATTACTAGTTGGTTTATGTGATTATTGATTTATGTAGAATTATTTAGGTCTATTGTTGTTCATATTATTTTTTTCTTTCATCTTCTCACTTTATTATAGTGTTCTTTTGTCACTTTCATTCCTTAGGTTTCACACATCGTCATTTTTTTCATTTTGCTTTTCTAGTTCACATATTATTACATTTTAGATTCGTTTTATAGATTTTATTGTATTCATGTTCCAGTTTCATTCTGGGTCTTATTGATATTTGGGACGTGTTATATCTTTTTTATCCATTGCCAATTATTACACATGGTAGAACGCAAACACCACGTGACGGCAACTTGTCAAAACACATGACATTCCCTGACATTTCTGGAGATTCTTCCTGATTCAAGCTCTTTCCAGTCATGTGATGGGTGTCTATGTTACTTATTCCCAGTAACATAGACACCAATTCCCATTTATCTGGGTAATCCAAAAAATATCCACTGACCGCTCCAATCCCTCAGCTGCATGTGAAACTTCACAGGGTGCTCGGGAGGAAACAAAACGACTTAGAACCAAGACTTGAGAAAATGTAATCCTCCGGCACAACAATTGTAGCAGTGAAAAATCTTCTTTATTGTAACTGCATTACAATTTAATTTTTTTAAATTGTCAAAAACAGAGAAATCTCGTACGCGTTTCGCCTACCCATTTATCTTGGTACCTCCTTGAGTGTTTACATGGCTATAAGCGTGGACTTCAACATTCCCGGATCTTCTACTCCTAATAAAGCTGATGCTATATCGGCAAAACGCGTAGAGTTTTTCATTCTGCATGCATTTTAAAGTTTATTTTTACCTGTGAGTATGTATTATTTTGATTAATAAATATTTCCTGCTCACTTTCTCATTGGACGACTTTGTCTCTTTTCTGTTTGTACATCCTATGAGTGTTCTGCGTCTATGGATTGTACATTTGAAGCATTTTGGTGCTTCATGTAGCCCACCCTTGGTTGTGGCTTAGAATAGAATAACAATGGGCAGCTCCTAAACCCTATGGTGACACCCGTTACCTTTTCCCAAACTCAAAAATACAGGATATATATAAGTATAAACAGACAATACTTTATAATAGAATGATAATAACAGTATTCACAACATATAACCTAGTCACATTAATGAGCCATTAAACTGAGATATGAAACTGCATAGTAAATATTAACTCAGTCCCAAAATTACAGTCCACCCTTTGTGCACGTTGGGGCCCTTTAATAGACGTACGGATATTCCTTTAACTGAAGAATATGCTAAACAGTACCTTTGTCTCCTTTGAGGTCCAATCCTGTTTGTGCAGAGTCCTGGTACTTGTTCCAACTCCTTGATGGTCAGAAGGAAATAAACCTTTCTCTTTATCACAGGCTCTTGGCAGTGCTGTCCCACAGATTCCACTCTGAAATGCTGCCTCACTGAACAGGATCCCTGGAGCTGGGTTCACAGTGCAGTATCCCCTGTAGCTGGGTCACTCTGCAGAATCCCCTGTAGCTGGGTCACTCTGCAGTATCTCCTGTAGCTGGGTCACTTTGCAGAATCCCCTGTAGCTGGGTCACTCTGCAGTATCCCCTGTAGCTGGGTCACTCTACAGTATCCCCTGTAGCTG
>WMED01019258.1:0-12478 GCA_019650415.1 Pipa parva | reverse complement strand
TCCCACTAACTGTATATAAGTGAATATTACATCTCTGTATGTGTATGTAATGTACAATTCTATAGAACAAAATGGGGCAAAATACTAATGTATGGGACATACATATAATATATAACAGCTCCAGGAATCTAAAACTTCACATACACGTTTCAAGAAATTATATTCCAGTTTGGGGGGCAAGTATCAACAGGGGCAAAGACTGCACAGGCCTAACAACTCCCAGCAACCAATCAGATGTTTGCTTTTTAGATTCAGTAGAACAGGGAATGGTAAGTGCTTTGGGTTACTAGACCTCAGTAAATGACTGTCTCCAAATGTATTTATTTTTTAAGAAAGCCATACACACCCAACTGGTAAAACTAAGTACAACAATGTATGATCTTTAATTGGTTCCACTAAAACAAGACTGGTTATTTGGGAGCAGGTAATCTACACCCTTTGGTGCATGATAGGTTTTGTATGTACCTTACCTAATGTACCTTAGTCCTGGAGGAGTGAGTTCTGTGGAGGGTTGTGGTTACTCAGATCATATAGTTACATGTGCTTTGTTCAGCCATTTTTACTGATCCTATTCTTATTATTAATTATTTAGGCCTGGCATTGTCACATGTCACAAACATCACAACACTTTGCAGCCCACAGACTTGTATTATTTGGCTGCGGCCTCAGAATCGTTTGCACACTGTGTGGCCCCACCAGTTGATCAACCCAAGGCCAGCCCCAGTAATATGCAAACATCCCCATGGACTTTAGTTCCCTACATAGAGCTTTGTGTCAAAAACTGTTTTTCATTCCAAGTTCTATAGATATAATTTATAATTACGTTAAACAAAAATGGTCCTTAAACGCAGTCCAGGGCTAACTACTTATAACAGTGACTATTCAGAGTGAAAGTTATTGACCACACCTCTTTAGAGATTCTATTAGCCAGTTTTCAATCCACTTGCAAATTGCATCTTCCAGACCAATGGTGTTGAGTTTAAACAACAAGCATATGTAACAGTTCAAATGTTTTAGCAACGTCTAACTGACTGACAGTCTATCTGACTGCTATTGGTTAAGCAGTGTGCTGACCTTTTGTAAACAGGAATGTAAGGTCATAAACAAGCGACCTTACAGAAGAAAGCTAACTTGGGCGCAGGCATTAAGTAGGGCAAAAATGTCCAGGAGAGGGTAGCCTTTCATGGAAAACTGGCCGGTACATGTCACACACACATTTTCTGTTGCAGGAGTTTTGCAGGGCTCTGTAATAAATTATTCTGCTTCATAGGAAACAGCTACTGGGGAGTAACACTTCTCACTAAAGTATAGTACTGCATATGTAAAGATGTAATCTGACTATAGTTCTCCTTTAACTTACGTACACTAGAAGTAAGGTTTCAGTTATATAGTCAGTTGGGGAAAGTATAGATTTTTTTTTAATTAACCCATCACAGCTGGCCAGAAATGTGCAGTCCTTATTTTAACTGTATTAGACCACTTTATTTTATGTCTGGCTGGTAGAGATTATTGCACATGGACCATGTTATTGCACTGAAGTACAGACAATAAGTAAAAATGGGCCAGGGTCTGCAACAAGTTGTGCTGACTCCCATAGATTCAGTTTTAAAGTATTCAGATTTTGAATACTACATAGAAACGATTATTTAATAATTTAGCTATACCAGTGAAGCACATTCTAAAATGTCATGGTTGCTGGTAGGAATCATATTTTCTTTTTATATGCAACACCTTCCATTTTTCTGCCCTTCCCTAGTCTATGCAGGTGGTTCAGCCTAATGCTAAGCAGGTAAAGTGCTCCAACTGGCAATTTAGATGGTTTTCCAACAGTGGGGGTTATTCACTACGGTGCAAATTCGACTGTTGAATTCGCAAACAGTGGATTCCCATAGCAAATCCGCGACAATTTCCCCATTGTAAAGTCACGACAATTTTCAGATAATAAAGTCGCGACTGCGACAATATTCACATTATAAAGTTGCAACTTCAACAGTAGCAGCTTACTGCGACTGTCTTTATCTGGCGAATTCACACCTATACGCAACAATTCGGACTTTAGTGAATAACTCCCAGAGTGTTTCTTTTCAGCACTCAGGTGATCTAAACCTGAAAAAAGTGCTCTGAATGGAAACCACCTTAGGTTCTAAATCATGGGTGGCGAGCCTTTTTGGCACGGGGTGCCAAAAAGGTGACGTTACTCACCAGTGCGTGAGTGACATCATCACACCAGCGTCAGGGGAGGAGCATGCATGCATCAGGAAAGGAGAACTCCCCTGCGAGCGAGCGCTCCTTCAGTGCAGGCCACGGACCCAGCTTGAAAACTGTCAGATCGGGTCCGCAGCCTGTACTGAAGAAAAGCTTAGCGACGGCTCATGTACCAACAGAGAGGGGCTCTGTGTGCCCTCTCTAGCACGCGTGCCATAGGTTCGCCATCCCTGTTCTAAATGATACATTTCCCTACAGCAAATCGGCATACACTGTAAGAATAGCATTTTCCAGCCTCTATATTTTGGGTGTTATTCACTAAAGTCCAAATTGTTGCATATATGTGCGAATTCTCCAGATAAAAACAGTTGCAATAGGCTGCTACTGTCACAGTCGCATCTTTATAATGAGAATATTATCGCACTCGCGACTTTATTATGGGAAAATTGTCGCAATCAAATTAAAAAAATTGTTGCGACTTTACAATGGGGAAATTGTCGCAGATTTGCTATGAGAATACACTGATTTGAGAATTTGATAGTCGAATTTGCACCTTAGTGAATAACCCATTTAATGTCTGAGAGCATATCTGAAATTACGGGAGGTCAGGAGTGAACTGTAAAAAGGACCCAAATGTCTCTAGACTAAAGAGCAAAATTTAATAAACTCGAAAAGACCCGATTTCATATTTTTGAATTTATTCCCGTGAGATCTCGGCTGTTTCTCGCTGTAAATATCGATCAGTTTTTTCAATTGATGTTTACTGAAAGAAAATTTTTTATCGAGTTTTTCTATTGGATTTTTTGCTGAAAAGGTAGCCATACATTATGATCATTCTGTGTCACGTGAAACAACTACTGGGGAGAAAAAAGCTTCTACTAAGGTATAGTACTGCATATGTAAAGATGTAATCTGACTATAATTCCCCTTTAACTCCTGACAACATTTGACTAAAGAAAGTTAGAGTGCACCCAAACAGTTCCGAGAAACCTTTGTCAGTACAGACCAGGCAAAGGAGGTTGTTCCTTTTGTGGAGAGTTTTAGCCATACATATTGCAGTTTTTATTTCAGACATCAAGGGGCTGCACAGCACCACATATATTATGTAGTTTTAAATATTACAGAACTAGTGTACATTATGTTGAGGGGCAGAGAGTGGTTATAATTATCATTTAATGAAAACCTTTACTACTCTTCTAACTTGGCAATGTCTCTGGAAAAGTGCCCTGAAGTCCCTAACTTGTGTAGACCTTTACTATTCCCTATTTTAGCCCAGAGCCACAGAAACCAATAGGATATGTTTGATATGTAATAAGTCAGACCTAGTACAGATAAAGTGCTAATGTGAATGAGGCTTTAGACATGACTTCCACGGTGTGACCAGCCTTGAGGAGCATCTCGCTATAATATTGGTGGTGGTATTCTTCCTCACTGGAAAGGATTTCGAGCTTACATGCACATTTTTCCCTTCCATGTGAAGTCAACCCGTTTGCATATATTCAATACATGGAATAAAAAAATGTCTGCTATGAATCAGGTTCAGTGAATACTTAAATATAATCTGCAGATCATTGTTTTAATTATACCTGTATTAGCTCATAGGCACAATTCCAACTGGAAAATCAGGAGAGCAAACAAACACTCCTGAGTCAGGTTCTTTTAACAACACATGAAAAGGACACATTTATTTTAGCATTAGTTTAATAGTCTATATACATTATCAAAAACTATTTTCCATTCTAAGTTTGTTATATAACAAAATCAGCTTAGAAACATTCTGCAAATATCACAAAAGTAGCAGCTCATAATATCTCTAAAGAATAAACAACCTGATTTGATTTTTTTGAGGTTAAATCAGAAAAAAAAACCACTTTAAAACATATATCTAAATCTAGCATACAGTATATTCACTGATGATATGCCCTTCTCCCCACATAACATGAAAATGGTGGTCTAAAGGCTGTTCTTTAACTACAAGCTTGTTGACTATGATAGAAATTGTAATAGAATTGTAAGAGACTGCAGTGCAATTATAAATGTCCTGCAGGTTAGATGTTGTAATTAGAAAAATGCCCTGCTGCTATTGGTGGTGAATTTGAAACAAGACAACTACCAATCTGTTTATTAACAGTGTTTGTGCAGCTATACAGAAAAGAACTCTTCAGTATTTTGCATAGATCATGAAAACATGATATTGTAACCCAAAATGTGAATTAGAAAAAAAAGAGGCTGAGAAATGAGTCCATGTATAAGTAATGGAAGCCTTTTGGGGTTTTTCTTTTTGTTCCAGTAGCAATATTCATTGTAAGACATTAAAAGGTGACATCACAAATATAACACTAGATTCTGCTGTAAATGATGTAATGTTCTTATTAGGGATGCACTATAGTCTAGATCAGCGGTTCTCAACCTGTGGGTCGCGACCCCGGTAGGGGTCGCACGACCGACCCACGGGGGTCAAGAACCGCTGCGCCACCCGGAAGCACCTGCAGGGTGACGTCGGCCAAAAACTTCACCACGTGATGCGCGTATGTGATGACGTTAGGCCGAAACGTCATCATGTGATGCGTGGTGACGTCAGAGCCGGGGGTCGCGAATACAAAAAGGTTGAGAACCTCTGGTCTAGATTCTTGTTTCAGAATTTTTCCAAAAATGTATATTTTTGCAAAGATTTTTTAAGACTTTGTTCAGCTGAAATCAACAACCTCTTGTTTTCATGGGATTATACTTCACAAAATAGAGAGGCAGAAATTTGTTCTGAAAGTAGAGAACAATGGTGTTCAAAGGTGAATATTACAATTGGAAACCATTAAGTATAGAAGAATTTTCAGTCAAGGATTCAACATTTGGCAAAATCCAAAGATTGGAGGTTTATTGACTAAAATCCAAATTGTCACGTAAGGGTGTGAATTCGTCAGCTAACGACAGTCGCACGCTACCCAATAAATGGCTAGTGTACTGGTTGCAATTTCATGATGGGAATATTGTTGCAGTAGCAATTTTACTATGGGAATCTGCTGTTCAGCCAATAAGGAGCAGCGAACTAGGGTGTAGCCACCCGAAATCATGAGAATTCACTTCGATGACCCCCCTGTATGTTTAATTTTACATCTTAGGCAGCTGCAATATAACAACAATACCAAAATTATATTAAAGAACTAAAATTTTGCTTAATCCCTCTTTAAAAACAGAAAAATATATTTTAAAAAAAATACTGGTTTATCATAAATATAGAATTTACAAGTGAAAACATTTTTTTATTTGCAGCCTGTCTGAAACATAATGGATTTATAGTGAAAAAAATATCGTTGTTCAGTGTTCTCAAGCCCTATTAACTCACAAGGAAACTGCATGAATTGTCTTTTGTTCAGCTTGTTCGGTACTAGGCTCAGCCATGTAACATTACTTTTTGATCAGTAACATTCACAGTTATCTCTGACCAGAGATCTTGCTTTAAACCCACAAAAAAGCCACTATACAGGTTTCATGAAGGCTTTGGCTTCAACTAAATCTTAGATTCTGAGCTACATGGGCAGGGTGCAATCACTCAGATACACAAAACAAATTAAGCTGAATTGTACATAAAGTAGATTAAGTAGGATGCCTAATTTTCTGCAGCATGCAAAACCCAAGACTCCTAAAAATGTGAAAACATCAAAACGCTACAAGGAGTTACATTCAAGATAAACTGCTGTAGTATAATCACCTGCACAAATAATACCTTTGACCACATGCACCCTTTTTAAAATAAAAGGCAAGCAGATGAAATATGAACATTTAAAGGGGTACTATAGTACTGATATAACTGCACACATACACATAAAACTCCTTTATACTAAACCAGTTGCTGAGAAAAACAGCTAAAAAAAAAAAGAAGTAATGTTTAGGGAAGAGATAATACTTGCCATTTGTTTCCCTTAATTAGTTTCTGAGAGATGACATTTTCCCCTTCCAACACCTCCTCCTCTTTTCCTGTTCTGCAAGTCAGGCAACATGAGAAAAAAAAAGCTTCCTGTCTGCTATTGGGTAAGCAGTGTGCTGACCTTTTGTCTGCATAAATTAAGCTTGGAATGCAGGAGATTACAGAGGGAAAGCTGACTTGTGCACATGTGCTAAGTAGTAATTAGGGCAAAAATATCGGGGGTACCTTTTCATGGAAAACTGGCACACACTCACACACATTTCCTGGTGCGGGAGTTTATCAGTGCTGCCTACTCAATCATTCTGTTTCAGATGAAACTGCTGAGGAGAAATGTTTCTCACAAAGGTATAGTACTGCATATGTAAAGATGTAATCTGACTATAGTTCCCCCTTAATAGTATCAGTAATGTATAGATTGTAAACTATGGGTTTGGGACCTGCGCTAAATTGCCTGTTAAAGTGCTGTATCTTCATGATTCTATGCTTTTTTTTAAAATTTATTATATTCTTAAAAACAATTACAAACATTTTGCAACATTTCTCAATTTTTGTATAACAATGAAATAAAGCATATTTATTCCAATAATAAATAGACGGAAAATTGAATTAGTAACATTTTGTTTTATGGGATAGAGGGTAACTCTGTTGTATATAAATGGGATTTTATCATAGTTTTATGTTTTATGTGGAGGGGAGGAAAGTAGAAAGGAGGGGGGGGGGGGGGGGGGGGGGGGGGTGTCATCTTGGGTTGAGGGTGATAGGAAGTTGTGGTGGAAGCATCCTTAACAAATAGGATTCAATCTGTTGTATTATTAGTTGGTTGTGAGTCTAAAAAGTGTTCCACTGAT
This sequence comes from Pipa parva, assembly GCA_019650415.1. Lineage (NCBI taxonomy): Eukaryota > Metazoa > Chordata > Amphibia > Anura > Pipidae > Pipa > Pipa parva. Next base: position 5,503 of record WMED01019258.1, on the reverse strand, counting down.
ACCAGAGACATTCTTCTTCATATACTTTATCATGTACGTGAGCTCTTATACGTTCCATTGCTTGTATGGAATAAATTTTGGGGATTAGGTGAGATGTGTTGGGGAGATCAATTTTTTTCCAAATAGATGCAATTAGAGTTTTGGCTGCGTTGAGAATGTGTAATGCTAGTCTCTGTTCTTGTTTTGCGTCTAGCTGGGGAATTCTAGCTCCTAGTAAGAAAATTAATGGACTCAGCGTTATGCGACTTTGAAATACTTGGTTTAGCAGAGCTAGGATTTGTCTCCAATAGGTTTGTACAACTGGACAAGTCCACCAAATGTGGAACACTGTTCCTGATTCTATGCTTCTAATTTACTTCCCTTGTACTTCCTAAGCATTACTACCATGTCTGTATTATAATCGTATTGTTAAATTGTGCTGTGGATCCTATCAGCACCTTATAATTAAAAATACACATACATTCTTTCTAGATGCAACTGCGAAACAACAGTTTCAACTGCCACAGATCTAGTAGGTAAAACAAGACACCGTAAAGCATTATGTTTCAATAGAAAGAATAACTAATGCAAAGCATACAGGAAAACCACAGTACCTCTTAAAAGGTGTTGATTTTTTGTGGCAAACAGAAAACTATACAAAAATACCCATGTTAAATTAAGATTTTACATTGTTTTGTAGGAATGTGGTCCTCACATTTACAATAAGGGGTCTATTTATTGAAAAGATGGATAGCTAAATGTAGTTGGCATTAGAGAAGAAAGTAATTTGGCAAAACATACCTAAAATAGAAGAATATAAATATATTGCCTTATTTATTATTTTGTATTGTTTTGTACCGGTGTTCATTGTTCATTCAAGCTTGAAGCCAGCAAACTGACCTATAGCGTTGATGTTATATAGCTCTCAATTATCTTAAAATAAATTTACCAGCTGTCAACCAATAATTGCAACCTCATTACAGAAAACAAAGTCACAATGCAGTGGCCACAGGATGTGACACTCAGGAAGACAAAGTTGGTGTTATATCGTGGATGTAATTAATAGAAAAACTCCAGGAAATTAAGATGTTGGTCCTCTTACTAGTTTCTCCATCTATTATTAACCTTTCTTTTCTAAATGCAATTAAGGCATTTAACTAAAAATTACTAGTATGAACAACACTGACATCCCTTTCTAGATTACCGGGAGCTCTCTTAGAATACTGAGAACTCACAAAATGTCTAAAAGCAGCATTTTATATATATTACATATAGTTATAAAATTCACATTCTGTGCTTAAATTCACATTTAAATTATGTCAAAAACTGTTAATTTATAAAACCACACACACACGCACCATATATAGGATTTAAAAATACATACATATATTGTACTATATATATATATATGTATTATAACGCAAGCAGCCAGACCCTGTAACTGATTGGACACTGAGAAGACTGTAAGGAAATATATCTTACACTGTACATGGGTGCCTACTTTTAATTAATACTGTACAAAATGATTGAAACAATTCTAGTTTAAGTGCAAAACCTGCCGCATGAATTCATAAGTTGTGAATGCCACAGCCTGGGAGGGAATACATCGGATGTAGTTCAGCGATAAGCCACGATAGAGTCCTTTTCTTATTCCATGCTGCTTGCAGATATATTTCAGGGTCTCAAACATTGTTCTTAAAATGAAAGTGAAGAATATTTAAAATTAGAAAAAACAAAAAGAAATCCTAGTGCAAGTTGTTTAAAGGGTTGTACACATTGCAATTACTATCTTATTATATGGTAGGCATTATTCTAAGATAGTGTTTGTATTATTACAAACGTTTCACTTTTTTTGGTTTATTTCAATGTATGTTTTGATTTGGTTCCCGAGGATCGAGGTCATGGACCCCCCCCCCCCCCGGCTACTGTCATTAATGCTATTAAGCAGAAGCTAAAATGTTGCACGTAGTTTGAATAAGCATCCTGAATAACCAATTTCTATAATTTTAGCTAATTTTTCTCCTCAAGACATGAACCATATATTAATTCTAAAGCTGGTAATTAGAAGTATTATACCTTTCAGTAAATGTACAAAACGTGTCCAGTCAATCTTGCAGCACTACATTTCCAACAATTTAGGGGGGACAAGTTAAACATGATTCAAGCAATATGGTTTGCATTTGCATTCTGATGGAGTTATTCACTAAGGTGCGAATTCGACTGTTGAATTAGCAAACAGCGGATTCCCATAGCAAATCTGCGACAATTTCCCCATTGTAAAGTCGCAACAAATTTTTAAAGATAAGGTTGCGACAATTTTCCCATAATAAAGATGTGACTGCGACAATATTCTCATTATAAAAATGTGACAGCAACAGTAGCAGCCTATTGCGACTGTCTTTATTTGTCGAATTCGCACTTATACACAACAATTCGGACTTTAGTGAATAACCCCCCCCCCAATTGTCTTGTGTCCTTCTTTGCAGCACTTTGGGTCTGTGGGTAATTGTTTTAAAAATCTTACCGGCACTTTTCTGAATCTGGTAGTATAGCTGCCAGCTGCATACGACGTCGAGTTACATCCAGAGGGTAACTAAAAGCACAATCAATGAAGTGAATGACAAATCTCTGTAAAGTACTGCGTAATATAGTAGCACTATATAAAAAAGGAATATATACAAAAATACAGTCATGCCTAATGCCATCACGTCCACTGAATCCATAGTAGTTAGTGGGGAGAAGTTTCCAGTCTATTTATTTCTGTGTAGATCTCAGAATCATTCCGCACTGATGACATTATTACCACAACTGCTTCATAGTAATCTAGAAATGAGCTTTTTATATTTTGAATATTTAACATAACTTTGAGGTAAAATTGATTAAACAAAAAGCTTAGGAAGTATCAACAATTTATCTTCATCTATAAAAGAAGCGCAAAAGAATATGGGCACTCAATGGTGCCGTATCACTAAAATCAAATAAATGATAGAAAGACCCAACGTACCTCACAAAACAAAAAAATTTTTTTTACAATGAGGTGCAAAATATAAGAGTATGCGAAAACAAACACCAATCGTGAAGGTGTGTGCAAAAATGCTAATAAGTGAACAAAAATAATATAATCACTGGCCGCCCACCAGATGCATGTGAAATCAGGACCTTTAAACATACAACTTTTTCCTCTGTTGATGACCTTGAAAATCAGTATAATGCCAAATATTCCCACTCATGGACTCACATCCTCACATAGTGGAAAAATAGAGAAAAATCAATTATGCCCATTGTACTCCTGAAGAAGCCGAATAGACCGGTGAAACGCGTGGAGGAAGGCATGAGTTCCCAGAACTACTGACTGTACTGGTAGGAGAGTAGATTATTTCTAATGTGACTCTGGAATATTGGATGTTACCAGCAGCCCTCTTGTGGCTATTTTATACTTATATACAACACTCGTTTGTGAGTACCTGTCATTTTATGATTTAACACTTTATTAAAACGTTATTATGCTATGGATTGTTCTCTATTTTTCCACTATGTGAGGATGTGAGTCCATGAGTGGGAATATTTGGCATTATACTGATTTTGAAGGCCATCAACAGAGAAAAAAGTTGTATGTTTAAAGGTCCTAATTTCACATGCACCTGGTGAGCGGCCAGTGATTATATTATTTTTGTTCACACCTTCACGATTGGTGTTTGTTTTCGCATACTCTTATATTTTGCACCTCATTGTAAATTTTTTTTTTTTTGTGTGTGGTATGTTGGGTCTTTCTATCATTTATTTGATTTTAGTGATACGGCACCATTGAGTGCCCATATTCTTTTGCACTTCTTTTATAGATGAAGATTTTTTGATTAAATTGTCGTTTTTTTGGAGTGAGAGAATAAGTCCTTTGGTTCTAAGGAGCAGCAATATTATTTGAAGAATTGGACTTTATTTTCACAATTAACATGCTTTTAGCGCTAGCACTGTTTTTGTTTTTTATCAACAATTTATGTTTTGTTTGCTTTTTTGTGTTTTAATAATTATATCCTTATTTTGGAATATACACCTCAAGAAAATGGTGAGAAATTTGGGTGGGGGGGAAAACAAAACTTACGATATACTTTGTGCTATGGCACCTGCAATTCCTCCACACAGTAAGCTAAAATGGGTCTTCAGAACCAGAACATCTGGGTTATCGGAGGATGGTTTTCCAAGCAATTCTGGTGCATGTTTGAGTCCAGTTGTCTTCAGAGTTTCAAAAGTAAAAAAAGAAAACCCTACAAAACAAATCAGCAATATGACTATATAGGCATTAGAGGTATCCCCTACCCGGCCCACTGGAGGGGGAGGGGCAATGGCCCAGAGCTGCCCCCAACAGTTGGAATTGGGTAATTTCTTGTAAAATTGTGTGTGGGGAAAGGGCAGTGCATATTTTGTGGCCTTATCAGGGTACGTACACCACTCTATTACGTCATAAATGGACACAGAGCATTTTATTTTACAATAGCACATTTATATTGCTTTTTTGGTGGCACTGAAGACAATAGGAGTACAATATATGATGGATATTAAATTGCTCCATTATTATACTGCATAAACGACTGGATGTTCCAGAATATGAAATATCTGCATACCTGCATAGGGGGCCATTCCTACAATGGTGGGCACAAGTCCTCTGTAGTATCCACGGAAACCTCCTTCCTTAAACACAAAACAAAATGACAGTTAGGAGTCATATACAGACTTACATGTTTTCACCTGTACACAACATTACCCCTTTCCCATTAGTTTTCCTCTATTAAAATCAATCTCAGGTATGGTTGGAAAAAAAGCACAAAGAATATGCTAAATTGAGAAATTTAGGGATGGCCAGTTAAATTATCTCACATCTTAAATTCAATCATTTAATTTGCACATCCCTTGTTTTAAAGGGCCAGTAACACCCGAAAAAAAATACCAATTTCCATTTAGTTTGGCAAGGCAGTTATTTAAATACAGCTCTTGTAAAACTCTTTTTTTTCTTTAAAGCTTATGAATTGTATTGCTTTTTAGCCTAATCCCATTGTTTTCTATGTAGCTTTAGATAATACATACAGCTGGTGCCCCCAGAAATTTTAAAGCTAAATATCATACTTTACAGACACAGGTTTTATAGCAACTATAAATGTATTTGAGGCATTTTCATCTTTGTTGCAGATCTGCAGGCAAATTAGAAAATGACTAAAACAGACAACATATAAAAGGATAACAAAGACGGGAGATATTTAGGAAATATTTACAGTACAGAAAAAAGCCATATTATAGGATAGGTACCTTTAAATATATTGTTTTGAAAGCATGAATAATTCCATTGTATCTGTGTTCTCCCTTTACTTGAAATGCAAGACGTGCTCTGACCATGTCCAAAGGGTAAGTGCAAATAACAGCAGTTATACCTGAAATTTTAGCAACAGATCATTTCAGAACGATGAATTCTAACAAATAACCATATAAAGTGCACAGATATTAAGGGGGTTATTCATCAAAGTCCGAATAGTCG
>WMED01019257.1:0-12478 GCA_019650415.1 Pipa parva | reverse complement strand
TTCCCTGGATCAAGATCTCACCTCTGGTTATCTAGTACCCATAACTTGTAATCTTCTTATACTGAAGGAAATGTTTCATATCATTCTTATTTACATATCTGCTTACTAGAACAGACTATGTTAACCTGCTCTATACTGGCTTACTGCAATGCTTGTATAAATAATATGTTCGGAAGCCATGCAATTTAAAAGCACTTTCAATCTAGGTAGCATGCAAGAAAGCAGACGTGGATCTATGAACTATACCTAGAAGAAGCCATTTATTAAACATAATTAATGTTGGACTGTGGGCCTAAGCAGGACTTTGTACCAGCTGGAGTTTGCATGAGATGCTGGTGCCTTGTAAGTGTAGTAGAGTTTTGCAGGTGTGTAGCCAAACATCCATCCCAGAGGCAGAGGTAATTATGAAAAGACAGCCAATGGTATTTTCATGATGGATGCAGAGGAAGCATATGTTCAATCCAGATGCAAGAGACAAAAGGATTTCTCTTTTAGATGGAATGCAGATACCCTTGAGTATTTAACCACTTTATCATGCATGATTCACACCTGTTATTGCTACATCTGTTTGTGAACTGCAACGTACTATAAATTCTTTCAGCCTTCTGGCTTAGTTTGACACCTATTTTTTTATTATTACATATTGTGATTACTGCTCTAAACATGTATTTATATAGAGAGATTTTGGGATGTTTCTTGTACATTCTAATATTTTTAGGTTCTACAACACTTGGACTCCTGTATCTTGACATCTCTAGACAAAGATTCATTAAAGTGTGAGTTTAATAACCAATGGCAATATATTGTTTGGAGAACTCAACTATATACATTTACTATGTAGCCACAGATTTATTTCTGAGTGTATTCTGTCTCTAGGTCCACGTCTATACTTCTCACAGTGTCTTTAGTGTGGCCAGTTGTAGCTTTGGCTGTTTAACTGGGGGCATTGTGAACTGGAACGAAGAGTAAAAAAAAAAAAAAAGCCAAAATCTTATGACCAATTTTCCTTGATTATATTCCAGATAAGAAAAAAAAAAAAATCTTTTTTTTATCAGACACAAAAAGGTAACTTTTTAGGCAAAAATTGAAAACACATCACTTTCTTAATCAATTGTAATAAAACATGCAGTGGCAGTGCTCTTCGTTAGAATAATTTCTAGTTACTAGTCATTCTAAATAATATTTTGTACAAAAAGTACTGGTATCTGAATAGACAAGATTTTGGACATAAGACAGACAACAAAAGTCTTTGAATCACGCCCTAATCTCCTTCTCCTGTTGCATTTATAGAAGGCTCCTTGTAATTCAGCTCACTTCTAAATCAATAAGTGAACAAAACAGCCACTTGGTTGCCTTTAGAAATCTCTTTGGTTACATAATGAATGTTGAAATAAGAGAGCCCTTTTCTTGTCTTCCTTACAGACCCAATGGATACCCCTATTTAGGAGAAAAAGATATCTCAAGCACTGAAAAGATTGATGCACAAAATGAGAATAGTCTTTCCAGGTTACATACAGTAGACAGAAGAACTTAGCTCAATTAGTTGTGTTCAAATTAAATTACGTCAGTTTACAGAAAGCACATTGAAGCAATCGACAGAAGACAAGGGAAGAGTCTGGGTGAAAGGCGGTCAGTGGGATCCTAGCCAGATTCCCAGATGAAGCAGCTAAAAGATGCTATGAAGAGAAAAGCCAGCATTCATAAACCAGAAAACAAAGTAAAGAAAAGTAAAAGAAGAAGCGGCATTGCTTTGGGGAAAATAATCTGTTGCCACATGACATCCCACAATTTCACATAACAAAAAAAAGGAAAGAATAAATATGATGTTAACTAAATAGTTTTGTACAGAAATACCCCAAAATCTTAACCTAGAAGAAGGAATTGTTATATTAACTGCTAAACCAGAAATGAAAATGCCAAATGATAAATGATTTTAGTTTATGCACTTCACACTTTGCTGACTTGCACACTACTTTTTAATGGTCTGCACAGGGACATTCAGTAACATTTGTTAAAAGTCCAACATCCCTAATACAACAAACTACATTCAATGCTAAATTTCTGGTGATTGTATAGTTATGAAATCTTATGTAGTACCTGCAATTAAAGGGGAGTTATAGTCAAATTACATCTTTACATATGCAGTACTATAATTTAGTGAGAAGCGTTTCTCCCCAGTAGTTGTTTCATGTGACACAGAATGATTGAGTAGGCAGCACTGATAAATTCCTGCACCAGGAAATGTGTGTGTGATATGTACTGGCCAGTTTTTCATGAAAAGATGCCCTCCCCCAGACATTTTTTGCCTACTTACTACTTAACACATGTGCACAAGTCAGCTTTCCCTCTGTAATCTCCTGCATTCCAACTTAATTTATGTGGCCAAAAGGTCAGCATACTGCTTAACCAATAGCAGTCAGGCAGCTTTTTCTTCTCGTGTTGCCTGACTTGCAGAACAGAAAGGGGGAGTGGGAGCAGGAAAATGTCAACTCTCTGGAAAACTAATTAAGGGAACAATGTGCAAGCATTATTTCTTACCTAAACTTTTTTTTTAACTGTTTGTGTCAACAATTGTCTTAGTTTAATGAGGTTTTATATGTATGTGTGCAGTTATATCGGCACTATAGTGCCCCTTTAAGTTTAAAATAATTGAATGCAATTTTTTAAAAGTATGTTTAAACAAATATCTAATTATAGGAAGTTAAAGGAAATTATGTGGTTTTCTTCATAGGCCGAAACTTAAAATGCATGAAAAGCAATGTTTTCCTGTAATAAAAGAATAATTACTGGACCATGAAATTTTGCCTTAAAGGATAGGGGTTATCATGGGCACCTGTGGCCAGCCTTTGTTTTGTGTTATTTGGATAATTGTGCATACAATTCAAAGCAATAAAATATGAGGAATTACATATACACAGAAATGGCACTTTGCTTGATGTAATGGGACATGGCTTAATTTCTTCAGAGACTCTGCCATGAAGTTGTTTTCACCAACTACTACAAAGACAGTAAGAAGAAAGATCCAAAAGTAATGCACTGGATAAACCCTTTATTTGGCTACTAGCAATGTCTCACCTAATTACCACTTACACCTAAATATATTATTGATATTATCAACAAAAGCAATTGGTTAAAGAAATATTGTAACTCATAGCAACTAATCAGAAGCTGACCATCATAATAATTCTAGTTCCTCTATACAAGTGACTTCTAAATGCTAATTGACTGCTACCCTGTTTCCCCAAAAATAAGTCCCAGTGCAATTTTTTCCAAGCTTAGAAATTTAAGACCTCCCCTGGAAATAAGACCTAGCTGCAGTAAAGTACAAGAAATATACTGTACCAGTACCGTGTCCCAAAAATAAGACCTAGTGCGTCTTTAGGAGCAAAGATTAATATAAGGCAGTATCTTATTTTCAGGGAAACACGGTATGGGCGACTAGACTACTGTATTATTACATTATGGGTGATATCCCCTGGTATTGTGCTATTATTACTTGCACTAAAAAGTATTTGCAAAAAATCAAAGTGTTTGCAGTGCATTACTGCTTGGGGCTTTTTTTTTTCAAGACCATTTTGAAAGTCAAATTATTGAAGAAGTTATGACACAAAATCCTAAATCTTAGACAGTCAAACATTTAATTTAGATAGCGAGCCTTGATAAAAGAGAATGTCCATGTGCTGATGAGATAGTTTCCAGTATTCCAATGTACTTAATACTCTTAAATAATCATTTTTTCCACAGGCTTTAAAAAGAGGAAAGTTATGTATGTTTGGTCACATACAATAATTAAAGTAATTTATCTTTATACCCTCTTTAAGGAGTACTAAATAAATATGGATTTTGTAAACAAAAAAAACAGTCTATGATTTTTCTTTTGACTGTCGATGTCTGAGAGATGCTAAATCCCACATGTATTGCTATATCAAGTAGATTTTAATTGGACCACTGGGAAGGAAATTAAAACACGTGCATGGCTTTTTTGCTTAATATAACAAGAGGAACCATCCATGAATGATTAGGTTAGAGGCTGCTTCCTGGGAAAGCCAGTCAAGCATGTTACTCTTCTCCACTGGTGTTCTAAGATTTTCCCTTTTATTTGTCAGAGGAACAGTATGGCAAAGCCAACAAATACTGATTCATAACAGAGATAATAAATGCTTATATGTAATACTGTTCAATTCTATTAAATTAAATTCAGTATAAACTCTTACATATATCTGTTTCATTTAACAGTAAATTGTATCTTATTAAGGCACATATTACGATTTCTAATTTGCTCTGCCCCATACTGAATTACTATTTTTTTTTCCATCTATTGACTTATCTCTGACCTCTCAATATAACATTTAAAGCTGTACCTTAGGAGAACACGCCAATACTTTCACAGAATGAAAAGATTTAAGCATGGATTTGTTGAAATTTTTTTTTTTTGTATAATTCGAACAGCAAACAAAAGAAAAATACAGAGACCCAAACCCTTGACCAGATAAATCTTTATAGCCCAGAGTGTTGAGTAATGTGTGTTAAAAAATTGCAAGCCATTTGGAATAGTGCCAAGTCAAAGCGCATGTTCCAACACTTATGATTATGTGTGCCAATTAATGGAGAAAGGACTTAAGGATTTGGCTAGCTGTAAGAAGCAGGAGTGAATAAAGGGATAAAATACATTATAAAGCAGAGAAATAGAAGTAAACCTGGGAGAGAGGGAAAAAAGAGAGGTGGTGGTTAGAGTGGAAAATGGGCAGAAAGGAAGATCAGATTTTTGAGTAGTTCACAAAGTGTTGGTCCATCATATTAATATCTACATCTCTTTACTGAATTGACAGGATCTAGGGAATTACATTTATATTTTTATGCTGGTGTAATAAGTAATACATTACAGAGGTCTTTCTTTAATCCCTTTATATGGTTGTAAGGTTGTAAGCATTAAGCATTTTCTAGCATAGCAACATGTAAATGTTATAACATATTGTTTGTATTGGCGTTTTCCCTACAGTATATTCTAATAAGCTTTAAGTACAAAGCCACCATGTGTATATTAGGGCAGGGGTCCCCAACCGCCTGTCCCCATGGTACCAGGTCGTATGATGGTGATGCTGGCACACAAAATGCATTATCGTATGGCCCAGCATCACGTGCTGCCCCTGCCCTCCCAGTCTGTCCAAAATTTTCCAGGAGGGGAACTGGTCCCTGAATTGGCATAGGTTGGGAACCGCTGTATTAGGGAGTAGAAAGAGGACAAACCCAGTATATCTGGTGCAAGGGGGCCAGAGACCCTAATAATAATAATAATAATAATACACACATGCACAAGGAAGTGTACCTGGGTTGGCATCCCTACAGGAGGTGTCCTAAAGAAGAAATGGATGGCCCTAGACATTATTACCGCAGAAGGTTAGCAACTGTATAATGTGCAGTCACAGGCGAGTTTGGTGGTAAAATCACCAATAGTGAGTGAAGCAGACCTCTTAAAAACCCTGTTAAGCAAGGCTTTAATGAGTATAAAGATTCATGTGGTTCTAACCACTGATGTTATGCTGTGCTATGTAAGTTTGTTTCATACCCCAACTGAGGCAATGAAACCTTTTTTGATAATGAATTTTTTTTTTTTAAAGTGGACCTGTCAGCTCAACTTAACAGATTTAAGGAAGCAGGGAGTTGTCTTAGCTGAATGCTAAAAGCATTCATCTATGACTGTAGTAAAAGAAGCAAACTCCCTGCTTCTTTTCTGCTTTGATGCCCAACTTGAATCTCAAGTCAGCTTGGGAGGAGTTAAATGATGTTGACATTATAGCTCCTCCAATCACATCCCTGCTAGTTTGTGATTTAAGGGATCTGATTGGAGGAATTTTAATATCAGTCATCCTTTTAGCCCCACTAAGAAGAGGGGAGTTTGAGGGGGTTATTCACTAAAGTCCAAATTGTTGCATATAGGTGCGATTTCCCCAGATATAAAGACAGTCGCAATAGGCTGCTACTGTCGCAGTCGCGTTTTCATAATGAAAATATTGTCGCAATCGTGACTTTATTATGGGGAAATTTTCACATTATTAACATTAAAAAATTGTCACAACTTTACAATGGGGAAATTGTCATGGATTTGCTATGAGAATACACTGTTAGTGAATAACCCCTGATTCTTTTACTACAGTCTTAGCTGAATGCTTTGAGCATCTCCCTGCCTCCTAAAAAAAAAGTCTATTAACTGGACCTGACAGGTCTACTTTAAATACATGATTTTAAGTTACATTTGTGTGGTAACTGTCTACCAGTGATCTAATATATGTAAAACAGTTTTACAACTGGTTGGTTTAATAAACAGTTAAGCACCCTTTCATTTTTTGCTGCGTGCAGTCTTAAACCTTTTTTACACACACAAACATATATATATATTTTTTATATATACATATATTACACACAGCCTTAGCATATGCACTACAGTACTTTTTTCAGATTAAGAAGAGTGCCCATTGAAAACTACTTTTTGTTTTGCCATTGAGCTAAGCCTTTTAATGGTTGAAGGACGGCCAGAATTACAGTACATTAATATCAGCATCTTGGTAACAATGAGGAGGTGAGCCTTTCATGCATCCTTTTGAATTAAACTATAATACAACCTATGATATTTAATTAAATGCATTCCAAACTATCCTGGATTCTACATTCATGGTTCTAGTCCAAGGCAGGCTCATATTATATAAAGTATTCGGCTTTAATGCTTTTATATTTATTTATATAGCACTCACATAATGCAGCACTTTACAGAGAATGTTTAACAATTCACCTCAGTCTCTGACCCAGCGGAGCTTACAAATAATGTCATTCCTGTGGGTGCAGAAACAAATTAAGGCTAATTTTATTCTGAAGTCCTTAATTTTTTTCCGTTAGTCTGAAGCCTTTTAACTTTTTAAAATTTGGGGGGAAAAAACAGTGGCATCCAACTGAAATGTCATAAGACCTTAACTCCATTTAGGTGGTGTTCCTGGATGGAATTGAATTCTAGGTTCTAGCAATGCAGGGCAACAATGGTAATAATAGAGCAACCCTCAGCAGTAGTTAGAACTTAGAAAATCCTTATTTAGTATGACAGCATCAGCATACAAAGTAGATTACTGTAAAGAACCTGTTCTTTAGCCACATGGAATTGTGTAAATATTTTTTGAGCATTAGAAACAAATCCCATAACAAACACAGAAATACTTTTAAAAAAGCACACAGGCAATGTGTAGTTGTAAGAGTGGTTGATATGTGGTAGGCAACCCACTGCAACACAAATCTTTATTTTTAGTCCTGAGAGCCTGAATGCATTTCATCACCCAATTCACAACATAAGCCTTGGTGATGAATACAAGACTGAATTTAAATGTCCAAACCTGCTAACACTCTTTTGTTAAGGTAAACTGTAAATGACCTAGTGTTACCCACAGAAACCAAATCAACATCCTTTTAAGTGAGTCATTTTTCATGTTCAGTGAATTTACAGAATGTTTGCTTTGTGTATAAATCAAATCTTACATATTACTCATTCATTTCAATGTCAAATTACATGTAGCTCTGCTGATGATTCCTTAATGTTAAAATTTTATTACAGAGCAAAATATAAAGCGCACCTAAGTTTTATATTATAGAGAATCACTAAAAAGGATTAAGCAAATGGGTGCAGCAAGCAGACACATGTCTACTGGAAATACAAATATTTGTAGAAATGATTCGTAAGGGGAGATATAACCATGACTTTGAAACTTTAAATGTAAATTGTAACAATTGTTCACAATTTGTTTTAAGACAAATCAGTCAATGACCGTTTTATTTAAAAGTGTAGGAGGTGGCTTGAAAAATACAATAACTTTTTGGACTTGTCTTGAAATAAGAAACAGAAGTTTTATAAGAACCCCCCCCCCAAAAAAAAACTCAGATTTACTAGTCTTAGGATCATCTTTTTCTCTTCCACTAAAATGTAAGATAACCAATACAATCAATACAATGGTTGTCTTACCTCTTGATTACATTCAAAAAAGGCCAGCAATCTAACTACCTGAAATATTCCTCACTACTGAAGAAATAAGAGAAGAAGTTATTTGGGTGAAATTTATTAAAATCGGTTAATTACCGATATCGCGATATCATAATTTTACCAATATCGATATCATGATATCGCTATTTCAGCCGTTCTGCAATTGAAATCAGTGGTTCGGCCGAAATTCGATTTCGCGATATCGGTAAAATTCCGATATTTATGGTATTGATTTCACAATATCGATGCTATAGCTTTTAATAAATTCCGCCCTGGCTAGGTTCACACTAGCCTATTGTGTGCAACGTATTTTTAAAAAAAATTTTCTAGCAAAAATACGCTGAGAAAAAATGCCAGAGAAAATCCATAGAGAACAATGCTAATGGAAGAAAAGTGTTCACACTAGTGTATTGTGTGCAGTGTGCTAGAATGCTACTTGCTCCATTTCTTTGTGTGCCCAGAACGCAGTGTATTTTATGTGACTACAGTACATTAGTTTCAATAGGAATTTAACAATTGTGATCACACACAGCGTAATTGCGATCACTCAAACGCCTATAAGAATTTTCTCTGCATTGTCCTTTCAGTAGCTGGTAATCGAATATCAACAATACAGAAAAATGCCCTCTAATGTATCCTACTTTCACTTGGATTTAGTGGAATCCATTCCTGATTTGAAAAGGATTTTTTTATAGGTGTTTCTTCCCTGCCTTTTTTGCTTTTATAAAATGTCACGTGCTTTAAAATGCAGCGCATTTTTACACTGTGTGTGATCACAATTGTTAAATTCCTACAGCTACTTTCACAGAAAGTTTTGTTTGTTTTTTTTTTGGATTTCGTCTGAGCAGTCGCAGCAGAATTGCTTTGAAGATGGAGCAGCAGTTTTGCTTTTTATATATACATCACTGAACTTTTACCCATGAGACTATTCTAAAAAGGACTTGTTTTATATATATTGCATCTGTTATATTTTTTATTTTATGTATTGCTGTCATTTTAAATAATTTTTTTTACTCATATTTTATCATATTGTAATTTATTGTCACTTTTCTAGTTTAAAACAGTGTATTGTGTATTGCACTGTGTATATTCACCCACTATTTTCTAGTGTTTTTATATCTTTAAATCTATTGTTTTGAATTTTTTTGACTGATCGTACAAAAAATCACTTTTGCTACCGTGAGTCTGATAATCTTCTCCATAGCAGGTCTAAGTTGCCTTTGAAAGATGACATGATTGACCAATTTTTGGTGCAGCTAAACTGAATGATATTTAAGAACCGCCATATAAAGGGGATCTATAGCTGAAGTAGCTGTACTGTGGTTTTCAAAATCATCTTTTTTTTTTTTATTATTATTATTATTTTTCTGATAATAAATGGAATCTTTTTTATATGCATCACTTATATATGTTATCCCCTGCAAAATCAAGTCAAGATTAAGAGTTTGGAGAAAGTGGAGAAATTATGAAAATGTCATAATATGTTATAAGCGCTCAGTAGGCAGTAATCAAGCAGTCAGCAGGAATTAATAAACAATGCAAGTTGCCCCAATGATTTCAAGCCAGAATGCAATTACAAATTTTGCTGAGGCTAGATTAGCCAATATTGTAGGAGTCAATGTTACGATGAGATTACAATAGCCTTTGTTATTTTAAATCTAGTCTAAGCACACTATTGATGATGCAGCACTATGTAAAACGCACTGTAACATAGTGCAAGCGTAATAATAAAGAAACTGACCAGTACATAATAGCCACTTGATTTAACCCTAACCTTTACCACTGCACTGCACAATGACCCTGAATTTTCTATATAGGCGGGAGAGAATAAGCAGAGTTTAAGATAACTTCATGTTAATATGAAAGCATATTATTACTTTCAAAGCAAAGTTAGGAGACACACTGGTCAGACAAAATACACAGTTCAAAAGCAAGGAATAACCAAGAAATGTATTCATAATTTTTCATTCAATCTATCAACAAATCTGGTCCTCTTCTATACAATGTGATTGTTTATTCTTCTAAATGGATTGTTAAGGACTGTCCTCAACCAAAGTCCTAACATACTTTCACTTTGTCACAAAGATACAAGAAAAAGCCAAAGCTGCTCACTGCATTACCTTTAAGGGGAAACCCGCATATATTGAAGGACATGCTCACACACACACAATGTTTTGGGGTGACTATTGCCTCCCTTCATCATCTGTACACTTTGTCAAAAGCCCAACCTCATGTTAAGGTGTGTTTAACTTCCAAACAAACTTTCAAAGTGCTCAACACTACCAAAACTGATGAAGGCTTGTTGGGTTGATTTCATGTAAGATGCAATGGTACTAATGAGAGCACATTTTATATTTAATGTCCAGTATTTTATAGTCAGACTTAATTTGTAGGTAAGTTGAAAGTTTTTGGCCTATGCTGTAGCATGGAATCCTACTTTGATCTGCAATAGTAGCAAAAACCTCAGGTGGACTGCCGTAAACATTTGTTGCTAAAGCTGGATGCAAGTGATTGTAATGGATCCATAAAATGAAAACATTAATAAAATGTACAGCGGTTTGTCATCCTTAGAGTACATATGAATTTTATTCTATTATATATTATGTAATACTCACATAAACTATAAGAAAAAAAAATTCCATGGTGGAGAGAAATCAGTCTGGCAGGAGTCTAACTACTACCAAATAACAATTCCCCAATAGTTTTATTGATGTCACACAGTCTTAAAGGGACACTAAACATTTATGAAAAATTGTTGCATATTATTTACGTTCATTAAGTTTCAACGGATTTTAATCAATTATAAGAAAAAATATAAAAATAGACTTGCCCCCTTTTCAATGTTTCCAGTCTGACAGAGAGTTCCTTCTGCAGCGGGAATACTGTTGGTTACACATCGGTTACTTTTACTAAGACACCAGAGCTCTCTACACACTTCCTGGGAAAGAAGGCAGAAGCAAGTTGATCAGAATAACTCTTACAAATGAAACATCCACATAGAATAAAATAAGTACATTCACAAGATTCAACTTCATGACTGCAGCCCAATCTATTAGACTGGTTATGAAGCAGCAGAAAGTAATACATAAAAAAAAAATCATATGATCAGTATGGAATCAAAGTTGCCAAGTATCTTAAATTTCCTGGGACAGTACCAACTCTCTGTGAACGAGGGGGCAGACTTCCCCAAAAACAAAGTGGCTAATTAAAAGGGTAACTATAAATCTAATGTACTAAATATTTTTAAAAGGATTAGTAACACCAGAAAAAGATCAAATCTGTCTTAGAATGTTAGTTAATTCTACAATCACTGGTAAAAAATGTTTTCTTTTGAAGTTTAACTTCCAGTTTTTTATTGTTTTGAGCTTGATAGTCTTCCTTGTTGTTCAGCCATCTTTTATCTGTTGGGTAAACAAATAATTGTCAAGTGCCCAAGAGAGCTGGAACCAACAGAAAACCAGAAATTACAAAGCAAAACAAATCAGGAATTCAACTTCAAACATGACATTTTGCAGGTACTGCAATTCTCAAACAGCAGATTCACATAGCAAATCCATGACAATTTTAAAGTCGCGAAAGCGACAGTAGCAGTCTATTGTGACCATCTTTAGCTAGTGAATTCACACCATTATGGAAAAATTTGGACTTTAGTCAATGATCCCCTTTATCCCACATCTACTCTATACACTCAAAAATGCCTTTTCTCAGTTTCAGTTATCTAGTACCTTTTCTGAAGCTATGATTATACCGACATCAGGCAGAGACCCAACCTTGTGTGCTTTTTACCATGCCATTTCCCTTTTAAACACAGGTAATAAAATACAGGTGGCAAATCATCTAGCAAAAGTAATTACCCAATTGCCAATATCTTTGCTAATAATTTTGCAAGTCTGGGTCAATTTGAATTACTTAATCCTGGGTAACTCTTTACTTCTACACAGACTTTCTACAAAAGGAAAATCACTATATGGAAAGGTAAGGCTCCAGGGGTATAGTCAGGGCAGGGGACAGGGCCATAGCCTGGGAAGAGTGGGGCACTAGTATATGGGGGAAACTGCTGCAGTAAGTGTGGAACTATATGAGGGGAACTGCTGCACTGAGTGGGAGACTAGTATATAGGGTTTACTACTGCACTGAGTGGGGCACTAGTATATAGGATTTACTGCTACACAGAGAGGGGCACTGGTATATAGGATTTACTGCTACACAGAGTGGGGCACTAGTATATAGGGTTTACTGCTGTACTGAGTGGGGCACTAGTATATAGGATTTACTGCTGCACTGAGTGGGGCACAAGTATATAGGATTTACTGCTGCACTGAGTGGGGCACTAGTATATAGGGTTTACTGCTGCACTGAGTGGGGCACTAGTATATAGGGTTTACTGCTGTACTGAGTGGGGCACTAGTATATAGGGTTTACAGCTGCACTGAGTGGGGCACTAGTATATAGGATTTACTG
>WMED01019256.1:0-12479 GCA_019650415.1 Pipa parva | reverse complement strand
GCCTCACTTCGGAGCTTGGTGAATTCCCCCCTATGTGTTTCGCTGCCTCTGGATAGCGTGTGGAGACGTTAAGTAACAGAGTAGTTAAACTTTAGCCTACTACATTCTGTGGACTAAAAGACAGTAGTGGGTAATGTGTAAAGTGGTAGAATTTCTGAATCTATTACTAAACCCATTCATAGGGTAGTTCATTTACAGCCGCCAAAAACTGGCACAGTTCTTTACATTTTTTTTTTTTTAATTGGAGGAGTGTGATTGTGCAGTGGTAAAATATTAGTTATCTGATGTCCTTCTGCCTGATTAACAGGTAACCTTGTGTCTACACAGGGACATTTAATGCCCCAAAGTCACCCAGCTCAACAGGTTTTGCAGCACCCCCTGCCCAAAAAAAAGGGCAGCTTACTGGGCAGCTGGGAGAGCTAGTGTGAAATGTAACTGATGTGTAACTAGCTGAGCCTACAGTACATGCAATGTAATTGATGCTAAGTTGGGGGACTTTTGGTTGGATCAGACTGTCACCCCTGATGAACAGAGAATCCTCCAGTGCACCCCAACCTTAGCAATAATATCCTTTTCCTGGTTACTGCAACATCTTTTACAGTTGTAAATGGAGGTAAAAAACAGACAATTGAGAGTAAGGTATGCTCTGTGTTGAGTAGACCTTTTTATTAAGTGGGAGAGAATAGAGAAAGCGTGACTACAGTATCCATCTATCCATCCCTCGTGGAACATTATACTGAATTTACATGTAATAAGAATTTCATGTAAAGAAGCAGCATTTTGGGAAGCACAAAGATGTGTTGGTGTTTTGTATTTTCCTATCTAGTGCATGTGATGTATTTGCATATAGTGAATCCATTGATTTACCTGCAGAACAATCCGCTCCTGCATTGGTTTGTAGAACTTGTGCAGAATAACATTACATAGCATAGATATACCTTGTTCATGTCACTGTCATCTGAGACAGCCATTTCTACTATCGTACATACCAGTAATGTGCCAGTTCTTGTAGGCAGGGGCATTAGAATTTACCATCAGGGTTTTTTCTGGTTGTCTCAGACACAGGAAAATAATATGGTGGCATTTGCATGCTAATGTAATGCCGGCAGATATTAAAGGGAAAGTTTGGGATGGAGAAGGAAAAAAAAAAACAATTAAAAATGAAAAACGTTCTTTGTAATTTACATTTATTTAAAAAAAGGGGGACTAGTTGTTCAGCTACTGTGCTTGTCCTTTAACTTGCTCCAGCCTTCTTGTGCTTCTCCTTGTCTTTATAGCTGGAAGTTCCCTTGCACCACTGCAGAAACCAATGGGAAGCTGGTCTCACCTGGTTAACATTACTGTTTCCTGTAAGATGTGCCTCCCATTGTTTCCTGCAGTGCTGCACAGTGACTGCTGGCTGCACAGAAGAGGATGTAGCAGTAGCTCAGGGTCTTTATACTGAACCACAGTTTCTGCCTGTTTTCATTCCAGACTGCTAGCTACTTGTTCGGCCGACCAAACCTGTAAAATCTGGAGAACCTCCAATTTTTCTCTAATGACAGAACTTAGCATTAAGAGTAATAACCCAGGGGAAACCTCACGTGGCTGGATGTGGGACTGCGCTTTTTCAGGAGATTCGCAATACATTGTCACAGGTACAAAGCTTACTATCTTTGACTTAATTCCTCTGATGCCGATTGAATGGAAGTTGCTGGAAGTTTAGAAGAAGCTATAAGGGAATACATGTCCACAGGTTAGAACATTATGAATGTGTTCAGATTAGGTGGTACTCATCAATTATAAAGCTAAGACTACCATGGAATAGTTTGACATTAACGTTATTTTGGAATTAAATGGAGTCTGTTAATTAAGAGTCTGAAATGTAATTGCAGTGTTGTTGCTTATCTGGTATCTATCTGCATACCTCTATGATTTGTTGTGTAAACAAAAGCTTTTTAAGGGATGTGATTTAGACATGTTTTCAATAATTTTCAACAAACGCAGATGAGTTTAGATAGTGTAAAAAATATAATAGGTGTTGCGGCAGTCGCTAGTTGCAATCAGATCCTCTGCAGTCTCACTGATATGCACTCTACTACACCAGACTCCGATAGGTCAACTTTTTTTGGAGGTGGGAGGAATGTGAGACGAGTCAGTGCTGCACAGAGAAGGGGGACATATTGCCAATCGTATACTAGAAATGGTGACTGCCATGGTTTTGCCATAAGAGTCAAGACGGGTACACATGAACTCTGACTGCACAGACAACTGGGTTTACAGATATTGGCTGAATGTTACTACAGTGTGTGTAGTCAGGTTTCCAATTGTATGGCAGCTGGCTCAAACAACCAGAGTGCCACAACCAGAGTGCCTGAATTTAAGCTTTGCAGGTTTATCCCTGGCTTATTTATTATATTCTGGTGTTCAGTATTATTTACACTGGTTGCAAATAATGAAATCATTGAGTACTAGGTGTGTTTGTATTGTGTGCCATGTTATAACCTAGTGTTAATGGAGCATTGATTTACTGTGTGGTATAGCAGTTGGAGTGCTAGTTTTGTAATGAAAAAGAACTTTAACCAATAACCCTGAGCCAACCTCCTAGAATGTTCAGTGTTTATAGACTGAACAATGCTGTTAGGCTGCATGCACACATGGATACATTGCAATAGTCTGGACAGAGGTTGAGCTGTCAATCAAATATTGGGACTTTTCACATTGCGACTGCTGCTCATAGCAATTTTACCTTTTAAATTTTAATGGTAACTTTTTTTTTTCTCTCTCTCATTTTTCCCAGCGTCTTCAGATAACCTGGCACGGCTGTGGTGTGTTGAGACTGGTGAGATCAAACGAGAATACAGCGGGCATCAGAAGGCTGTGGTGTGCCTTGCTTTCAATGATAGTGTCCTAGGCTAGCAGTGCTCATTAGCAGGCTTTACACGGTTGCTGTTTAAAGCTGTACAGGATATGGGGGCCTGTTTTCTTATACTGGCATGACTTGCCAGTGATACATTGGCCTGAGTACCATTTTTAGTATGGCGAGAGTCAGAGCATTGAAATAGGTGCAAAGACACCACATGTACCGATTACTTTGTAAATTGATTGTTACAATCTAGCTTTGTTAAGCAAATCTTCTACCATTCAGAAATGATTAAAAAGAAAAAAGGTTGACATGGAGGATTTCTGTTCAAGTCTTTATCAAAGTATAAATGTAACCTGTTGCATTGCAGCTAAGCAGCTGGGACAACCAATCATAATGGAAGGAATCTTAAAGTATGTAACCAGATTTTGATTGGCCAGTTAAAATTCAGTCTTGTCTACATTAAAATTAAAATCTTTTAAACACAATGCCTTGTGGGTATGCTGTGTTGCTAGAATTTTAGGTGACTCTTGTATGCATGGCCACAGCAATTTGTGGTGCTTGACCACCAACACTTCCCCTACAGAACATAGGGCTGAACAATTTAATTGATTATCACCCTGCAGCTATAAAAGCTACCAGTGCTTACAGCAAACATGTCAGTGTGTATCATATAACCTACTAACTTGTGTTTGCTTCGCTGCACATATTTCACTGTTCAGACTGCAATGAAGGATATTGGCTTTAGTTCATAGATTAGTTGAACTAACTAATGGATAATTCTTCAAGAATGAACAAGTACCCAGTTTTGTAAGAAGCATTGCTTCTAAGACAACTCCCTGCTTCATATAAATAGTTTTCCAAGTGCATCTGATAGCAATGGCAATTTTTGTAGCTGCTTCTCTGAAGCGGTAAAATCACCTAGTGTAAATGAGCCCTAAGTCGTAACTATCTGAGCAAGCAAGATAACTATTTGTGCAGCGCAGAATTATCCAGCCAATGTACAGATACTGTAAATATCATTACTGGCTTCTTTAAATAGCTGAGTTTTTCTCTAATGACATTAAAAACCTCCCTTGTGTGACAAGGTAAAGAATGCATTACAATTACAAAGGTTTTCACTTAAATGGGAAAATTCTCACTACCAGCAAACCACAATTATCCCTTGTGTGACAAGGTAAAGAATGCATTACAATTACAAAGGTTTTCACTTAAATGGGAAAATTCTCACTACCAGCAAACCACAATGATCACATTCCATTCTATTCTGGGTTGGCTGTTTTTTTTCTTTTACTTGCAGTTGTTACATACCAGCAGTCTCTGGAATTTGCATCTAACTGCTATTGTCTTGCCTTGTGCCTTAATGAATGACCACCACATGTGTCTGAGATTCATAATAAAATTGTATGTGGTCAGTTCTTACCTCTTCCCCCTGACAGTCAGTTTTTTTCTGTATCTTGTACAAGGGAGGTTCTAGGACAGACTTTTATTGTAATGACTTCATTTTTTATAAGAATTGGTGGATAAATCCCATCACCAGAAATCTGATTAAAGTAGAGTTAAAGCCTAAAACTGTTTAGGATGAATAAAGATTGCTGACCATGCCCAAATGTAGAAGCCCAATGGGACTAGTGATCTATATTAATGAAGATATCAGCCCCATATCTCTCCATTTTAGCACTAAAGGCATTTCACATGCTCCGATCCTTGTCTATTGTAGGTGTGCACTGATGAGGCACTAAGGCAAAATGTTCTCATTAAAAACTTTAGATTATAGCGATCAATTTAAACAAACAACAAATAAAATAACAAGAAACATTGGATTCTATTGAAACCAAACACAAAGAAATATATACCTGCATTGTTCTGCAACCCTGCAGCTGAACTAATTTATTATCGGCCTTGCAGTATGGAAAGTTTAGAGAGCTTTGGTGTTAAAGAGGTAGTGTCACCCACACATTCTTTTTAGCTGTGTGTTAATTAGTAAGGTTGGGTACAAACGGATATAGCAGTATACAATATGTACTTGAAATTATTACAAAGTAGCAGTTAAGCAAATGCATATGCATCATCTTTGAAAACATTGCCTTTAAAAAGAGGGAACGGTGATATATATCTAAGGTGGGTCTAAATAGGTTTCGGCACAGCCTTGCACACTGCACGTGTGGGGGAGGCGGGTAGTTAAATTCTGATTTACGTAATAAAACACTAAATGAAATTTAGAGAATTCACACAATTTAGATAGAAAGGATGTTCAAATATTATTCCACAGTGAATGATAACTTGCTGAACTGAACTTGGTTACATTTATTTAACAGTTGTAACCTGACTTTCTAGTCAACCGTTTCCCCCAACCCTTAAGAAGTACAGACTGTGCATGTTCATGGATAACGTCCAAGGATGATGGCTTAGCTAAATTATAAAGATGTTCAGGGGCAGCTTTACAAGCTTCAGTCTTCACTGTTGAGCTGGTGCAGCTTTCTGCTGGTACAATGCATAAGGTACACTATTTGTCACCTAAATCTTTATCTGGCTTTAATTTTAACTTACACTTCATAAAGCTATGAGAACTGGATTCCTCAAACTAACTATAGCTTATGATGTTAATATTGTATGCAATACCTTTTTAGGTCATTGGAGAGCTATATCCTCCCCTGTGGTATCAGCTCTAAATAGGTACTGCATTGAATAAACTCGGTATTGATGTATACATACTGTATATCTCCCTTTTGTGGGCTTGTGGAACCAGGTCTAAATCAGACAGACATCAGAAAGATTAAAGGTTATCTTGTGCCTAGTTTCTCAGCCACTGATATCTTTATCCTCTGGTTACATCTGGACCTGCTGAATTTAGATTAGTTTGTTTTATGCATAGTAAAAATTATTGTTAAGGGCTACTTGGACTAAGGACATTTTAAGGAATAGTTAACAAGCATACCAATGTCTTCAAAAACTTTATTTAACTTACCAAAAAAATGGAAAAAAAAATCTAGAACTATGAAATGAGTTAGATGTGGAAGGGGAATAAAATAGGTAGATAACTGCAGTTTTCCCTGTATGAACAGATTTCATTCTGCTACAAAACATTGAATGAAGTAGATGAATAGAGGTAAAAAAAAAATTTGAACAAGAGCAGAGGTTGCATGGTCTAGCTCTGGCAGAAAAATTAAATTAATTGTTTGATTACCAAGGTATACTAGATCTTGGCAAATTTTGCCTATTCATACATTATATTAGTTGTATTACTTTGCAATCAGCGTTGCCAGGTCATGCATTTAAAATGGTACACGTTAAACATCCTGCCCCAGCTGATTAGTAATCCATTTAGATATATAATGCAGACTAGTATAGACTGGAGTATACGTGCTTCATAACATGATCATGTACTATGGGTATTGCATAGGAATCCAGTTTAAAGGGCCTTATCCATCAACCTCTTGGGTAAGGCTTCACTTGTCATTTTGTTAGTTGTTACACATGTGGTTAAATCCACAACAGCAACTGTAAAAAAAAAATCTCCCAACATTACAATTTGTGGGCTACCGAGTGGTAAACTGCAATAAAGTATGCTCATTTGCGCACACACATGAAAATATATGAAAGTTAGGGTATTGTACCCATTTATTTCCACCAATACAGTGATGGAGCTTTTGGGGTTGGGGGGGAATCCCACCCTTTATTTGAGTGGTGGTCAGTAGAAAATAATGGTATGCCTTATTTGCAATTGTCACCAAAATGACAGATGAACCCTTACCCAACCTACACCTTCATGGCGCTTATCAATTCATCATTCCACAGTGTTATCTTACGCTCCTCTTCTGTTGACAGAAACAGGAAAACTTATTAAAGGGGCAAATGATTAGAGGTCTAGTAACCAATCAGCTGTAAGCATTCAGTGATACTGGGGAGCTGGAAAAATAAAATACAGCTGCATGAATATAGAAAAAAACCCAAAATCCGTGGCTCTCAGCCAAGCCCCTCGCTCAGCACAAAGATTCTCACCCCAATTCGACTGTGTGCTCTGGAAAGTGCAGCCCCAAAATAAAGCACGATAGAAGCAATAGTTAATTGCAGCACTCCCAGTCGGTTTGGTTAAAAGAAATCCTTTAATAATTCAATTTAAATTCACTGCAGCATCATTTAGTAAATTACATTCATGGAAGTTGTTAGATCTAAAGCGTTTTGAGCTTACTCTATGATCTATGATTAAGCGCTGTTAAGTGGGAAATGTGTTTAGACCTAACAACTTTCATGAATGTAATTTACTAAATGATGCTGCAGTGATTTTAAATTGAATAATTAAAGGATTTATTTAACTGAACCAACTGGGAGTGCTGGAATTAACTATTGCTTCTGAATCTGCATGAATATACCTTTTACGGAAGTCATTTACTTTCCTATTGTTAAATCCAAGGTTTTACAAATACAAACATTTCTTATATAACTAATGCGTGAAACTATCTGCTTAGTATTTTTTTTCTTTTATGAGTTTTGCCACTTACTCTAGTGAAACCACTTTAATTCAGGCTGGGAAAGGTCATGGGCCATTTAATAAACTGCAGATTGTGGCTGACCCAGAAGGTTTACATATAAGAAAAATCCTAAAGTGAACATTTCCAATCAATGTGCAAACTTCTGCCAACGAGCAAATGTTAGGTGCTGATGCCAAATAATCTCGATTTAGTCTGGCAAGTAATAAAAACAAACAGAGACACAAATGTTGTTGGGGAAACAGATATCGATGCAGAGGTAAATCAGGCGTTGTCTTGCTGGGCCTATAAAAAAGCAGAAAATATCAAAGAGATTAGCATGAAATCAAATGAGCATGAGATCCAGCGGACTCGACCCTGTAACATTCTGTTGGTGGAAAATTTACGGAAATGCAAATCACAGTTGATTAATTTGAGCAAGGAGTGGCGAATGAGGACATAGTATATTCTGCAGTGGAAAAGTTACATTTTAGGAGTTTACAGACGCAGAATGCTTGGAATCTAGGGCCACACCCAGTAACTGAATTCTACTCTATGTACAAATAATCACAAACTAAATTCTATAAATAATCACAAACTAAACTGGAGCGGTTTATCTGTTTTATACTTTACTGCCAAGTGAAATAACAAATGGATGGTTGGATATTTAAACAACTTCTTAGAATGTGTATACCCCTGATCCCTGCTGCCCTGCGTTCTCTCAGGCACTGGATTCTAAGCAAATCCTGCATGTAAGTCTGGACTGTTTAGTGCTCTCTCTTCTGACACTAAGGGCTAGAAGTCAGAATAGTCATGTAGAGTTGTGAATTTGCATCTATTCTCCACTTCCCCATGTTCGCTTCTGAGCAAACTCAGCAGTATGGTGAATACGTGACCAATTTGGGCATCTATGATAGTCATGAACTAACGGAGCTCTTCGCATCATTTTGCATGTGCATGCACAGGTACTTCTACTACTGACTAAGTGGAGGAGTGGTGCGAAGGAATGAATGCATCTACAGTAGGTGAACTGCTCCAAATTCACCTGTTTGACTTTGACACTTCAGACTGGAGGTTGATGGCAGGGCTCTGGTGTTGCTTAAGGTGACTATTCATTAAAAAAGAGACAATGGCGACTAAGTGACAACATGACCTAGGTACAAGGTGACATAGAAATAGAATATTCACAGAATACAGTTAGTGAGATATGGTGAGACTGACATCACTGCCCTTCACTTGTCAAATTTGCTTCAAACCACATGACTTCTCATCCTACTTCTATTCGCTACGCTATGCTTCTGACAGCGATCGCCGCTGTCCGCTAAGTCCGCCACTTAGTCAACACTGAGAAGTGAATTTGCATCTATTTTGGAGATTCAACTCAAATTGTAGTGAGTGAATTCAACAGGTACATTCAGCTTCTAGTCAATGAGGCACAAAATGTCCCTTCTTGTGTGGTGAGCCTTCTAATACACATCACTGTGATTGTGACAGCACTTTTGTCCCAGAAATAAACCCTACCTCCAGCCTCTCTGTCACTCAGCAACAGAGAGACCACCTTGGTACTGTTGCTGAATTGGGGGCTTTTTTTAAATAAATGCACCTTTTTCAATTAATTTTAAAAGACTTCTGACATCTGCTAAAGATAGAAAAAATATTGGGGGGGGGGGGGGTAAGAATTAGAGTAGTTATTTACATGACTTTCTTTGTCAGTTCCATCCTTATCATATACTATATTTCTGAAGCCTATAAATGTTGTGCCTCCACTTTCCCAGGAGTTGGCACAAGGAAGCATTGCTTCTAATACTTTCTCTACTTAGAACAGTAGCACACTTGGGTGCATGGGCAATGTTGGCTGGGTGGCCATCAGACTAAGCAAACAGAACAGGAGTTTCCTAATCTAGTGAGTAGAGAAACAGTATGGTATGTTCATATGGTACAGAGAACATTCATGGGGTTATTCACTAAGGTGTGAATTGACTGTCGAATTCTCAAATAGCAGATTCCCATAGCAAATCCACAACTGCAACAATTTCCCCATTGTAAAGTCGTGGCCGCAACAATTTATAAAGTTGCATCTACTATAATATTTCCATAGTAAAGTGACGGCTGTGGCAATATTGTCATTATAAAGACGTGACTGCGACAGTAGCAGACTATTGCGACTGTCTTTAGCTGGCGAATTCACACCTATACACAATTCTGACTTTAATGAATCACCCCCTCAGATAGGAAGATAGTATGGCAGTTTGGGAGAGAAGTGTCAGTAAGAAGTATATAGCATAGGGAGAAAATAGATATTGCAAATAATGAAACAAGCAGAGAGAATGATATAGGGTTTGAGAAGTTGAAGGGCAGAACTGTGTAATGATGAGATACTGGAACGTTGTGGAGAAGGAGACTGCTAATAGGAACCACAGAGAACTTGGCGCTAGCTAACCTCAGGGTGCAGAGTCTAAGGTACTCTCCCATCTTCACCTTTAACCCCCTGCAAGGAGATACTGGGCTTTGCTGCCAAGAGTACCCAGGTCACGGCCTCTAAGGTAGCTGTTCAATGGTGGTTCACAGTGGAGAACAGGTAGAGCACAGGCGAGACTGGAAACAGGTTAGTACAAGTATGGAGACAGCAGAAACTGGTCTCTAGCAATGGCAGAGATAAACTTGCCACAGACTTTAAAGTGTAAGTAAACCCTATTTATAAAGTTTGCCAAAACCAGCACAGGAAGGTTTTATAATCAGGCAGTGTCTGGAGTACGTCTGCCTTATATAGGCAGAAAAGCAGGCATGTTCCTGCCTCTGCGTGTACCAGGCGCATGCCCCCGTGATGTCACCAGAGCCACACCACGTGACCACGATGTACAAATGGCAGCAGCGCGTGACCACGACAGACGCACATGCACAGGAGAGATGCGCCGCTGGACTGAACGCTGGTAAGTATAATTCCTTACAGACTGTACAAAATAAAAAACTGATGAATTTAAAAATGTGGTGGTGGCGTTCTCATAAATGTACTTGTAAAACTACCAGCTTTAAAAATATTTTTTATTTCATGTTTTCAAAGGTTTTTGTTTTTTTATCCATTGTGAGGGTGCAGGGCCTGGTTTTATCCAGTTTTCCCTTGAGTTCACAATCTTTCAGCCTGGTAAAACATTAGGGGGGTAATTCAGCATAGTCCAAACTTACCCTCCGATCCTTCTTCTCTGCTCGCACAGACTGTTATGCGCTGGCTGATGTCCTACGTGCAGACATCAACGAACGCTTTAAAGGGATTCCAGTCTCGGCAAGGCTCGCGAGGCTCAACTCAAGTCGCCTCGCGAGACTCAACTCAAGTCGCCTCGCGAGACTGGAATCCCTTTAAAGCGTTTGCTGATGTACGTGCGGAACACATCAGGGAGCGCATAACAGTCTGTGCGAGCAGAGGCGAAGGATCGGAGGGTAAGTTCGGACTATGCTGAATTACCCCCTAGGAACCAAAAAGGCCTTGTCTTTTAACCATTACCCAGAGCATGATGAGATGTTACCTGCTTCATCAATTCCATAACCTCACCTGACTGTAAACACCTATTTTCCATACACTTAGTATAATTCATTTTCCTATCATACTTTATGATAGGTCCAAGGCTTCTTTCTGTAGGTTGAATGGTTGGTTTCTTTATCCTTACCTTCATTCTTCTTCACCCAGTATATAGGCAACTGGTCACACAGCATTTGTACTGCTTCCCCTACTAGTTCATAATTGACCTTCCGACTTCCCAATATGCCTAAGAACTCGCGGTAAAACCGTGTTCTGTTACTCTGGAGAAGAATTACCCCATCCTGTTAAAAGAAACCATAAGGATCAATGGTTGCACAAACTACATCTAAATATCTGCACCAGATTGGGTAAAGTGGCTGTCTCAGCTTTAATGCCAATCAGTGGTGGAGAAGGTAACCAAAATTCCACATCTCTGTCAGACATTTTTAAAAAGAAATAAGATAAGTATCACCAATGTTATAGAAATTGTTTCCAATCTAATTGCTTAGGCATGAGTAAGCAGTAAGTGCTAGGCAATCAGCATAACTTGTCATCACTATTCCATTACCAGAAGAAGTATTAAGGCTTCACACAAATGAACCATATCTATTCTGGACACGTATGTACAATTTAGGGTAATAGACTACAGCAAGCCTAAAGCTAAAATGGGAGACAGGGTTGACTTCCTGTGTAAGAGTTTATGCACCTCGTTTTATGTTTGACTATTGCCAAGTGCTCCTCAGATATAAAAGAAAAAGCACTGGGGCCCATTACAGGCCTGGTGTGAATAAATCTAGACATCATGAGTACATTAGCATTTAGATAGATATTATTTATTTTGTCAATTCTACATTTAATGTATGTACTTTGGGGAAAATAAAGCCTTTTTGATAAGTAGAACCTATCAGTTACTGCATTCTGGCCTTTTAAATTATAGCTGGGTGACTTGACTTGAAAGACTAGGTCTAGCTTTCTGCCAACTTTGTTAGTTTAGTAAACAGGGCAATTCATCAACAGGGGAGTTCGAAGACAGAGGTCTAAGTTACCCATAACAACCAATCAGCAGTCAGCATTCTCTGGTATATAGGTTACTAGCCCTCTGTAAGAGTTTTGCACAGAACTTTACAGAGGGTAACTTTTAGTGGTTCATCATAAGGATTGATGAGAAAGTCGAAAATTAATCTGCTGAGGGATCAGGGTAAAATGTAACAGCTATCTGAAGGCTCAGCCAAAATGTAGAAATTGCATTACATAGCATGACTGTCCAATTTACTATAGGGCATAAGTCCAGAATCAATTGGTAATGCTTATTAAAAAGCCTTTTTGAAATATTATAGCTAATTCCTAATAAAGGTAATACCTAACAACCATAAGAAGTAAATACAATCTAGTAATGATGGTCACATGTTGAATCAATTATGAAATCTGAAATAATAGTCTACCTTGGGTTCCGACATGTTTAAGACAGTCTGAATGTTTTCAATGTCACGTGGCTCCATCTTGCGCAGAAAGCAAGAACGTTCCCCGGCAGCCTTGTAGCAAACCAGACTCTAGGGATAAAACGGGGTCATTTTGGGTTTTTTTTAAAGGAAAGATCTATCTGTCTCTATCTATCTATCTATCTATCTATCTATCTATCTATCTATCTATCTGT
>WMED01019255.1:0-12479 GCA_019650415.1 Pipa parva | reverse complement strand
GACTGCAACTCATATAGGTAATTTTGGAAAATATGAGAAAATATTATTTGCATAATAATTGGGAATTCTGTGTATATATAACAACATAGTAAACATTTCAGCTGCAATCACCATATTTATTCCCATAAGCCTGTGTTTTAGAGATGTGGTGCATCTATATTCATGCATATCAGTCAGAACTGTGATAGAGAATAGAAGATAAAGTAAAAGCCAGGAAACAGCCATCACAAGATTAATTCATCATCCAATGCAGATTAAACAAAGCAATCAAAGGTTTCTGCAACATGTTAGTATGCATGATATGTGAGAGAAAAGACAGAGTTCAATGATGACTTATGGAGTTCAGGTCTTCAATGTTACTCCTTTTGGCAATATGCTAAGTAGGTTTATACATGAAAGAAGGCAAGTTAAAGTCTGAATTTGCATCCATTTGACACTTCTCCAAACTTGCGTAATCAACATATGTCGCAAATTCAGAACCAATATGACACCTTGCGACAGTCACATACTTATGCATCTCTTTGCATGCACATGCAATTGAGCTATTATTAAGCATCAGCCTGTGTCACAGTGGCAAATCGCCAAGGCGTAGTGCTCTGAATGATTTTGCCCAGGTCTAAGTGGCAAAATGATGGCAGGGCTCCTGCGTGGCATAAGGTGACTGTAAATTCAATTTACACACAAAATGTAGCGATCACATACCAACATGACCTAGGAATACTGTTTATATAGACTGTACTGCACATAGAAAGAGATGTAACTTACACTTGAAAACAGTGGAGACAAAAATGTGGTGACATAGTCCTTCCTTATAATCAATCCTGCCTAGTAATAGCATTTTGTCATTAATCTAAGAAAGATACAGTTACAGTGACGTTTTCTCATTTAAACAGATTCATAGGAATCTTGTGAAGACTAATGCATTTATGCACTGTGCTTATAGAAAAGCGTGTCCCGAAAAATACGCCGGCAAATTCAGGCCAGCATATCTTCAGGACACGCTTTTCTATTGTGCTTACCTGATGCAGTGTGAACGCTCCCTCGGTGTTCATGGTTCCTATCTAAACTCATTCTTCGTGTTGTGTCTGTACGCTCAGGAAATACGCAACAAGAAGCATTCCAGCATGTGTGCGCTCGCATTCAACAATGGTGTGACCGGAGAAAGGTGAATGCTATAGGATTTAGCAGAGTGCGTTTTTTGCTTTTTCAAGTGCAGTGTAAATGCTCTAGTGTAAATACGCCAGTGTGAACCTGGCCTTAAAGAGGTTGTCTGCTTTGACTTAATGTTAATTAGATTATGTTGTAGAGAACACTATTCTAAGGCAGTTTGCAACTGGTCTTAATTTTTTGCGGTTAAGTACAAATTGGAATAGGGCCTGAACAGAAAGATAAAAATAAAAAAATGAAACCACTGCTTAATTGGTTTTCTGCTTGGCAAGAGTCACTGACCTTTGATTCACAAAAAAAAACAAAACAAATACAGAAAAACTCAAGTAACAAAAAACTCAAAAGATGTCTTCCCCAGCCATTCTGTGTATAGGCTCTTCCTGTACTGTATAGTGCTGATAAGACCCACCTCCCGACTGACATCACTCACAATTCAGAGAGTGAAGAATCCCTTTCCCTTCTCCTTATGTAAAAAGCCTGTTCCTAACCCTGAGCATGAGCAGATGAAAGCTGTGGTCTGCTGTGGAGAGAGGAAGTCAGGGAAAGGAGGAGGCATGGCTACACACAGCAGGGAAATCATTCAGAGGAAGAAAGCATTTACAGAGGGATATTGAGCCCTGCTGAATAAGAGATAAGTCAGGAATTTCTTAATCATTATACTGCTTGAAAATAGATAAAAGGGGGTTTCTTTACACGCAGTGTTTACATACCCTTTAAAGCACTATATAAAACTATAAGATTGGATCTGGAGAACTGTTTAACAACATGGCTGATATAGGTTAAGATAAGAATAGTAAGAAAGCAATAAAATTCATAAATTTAACTTCAAACACAGCATTTTTATAATTGCTGTATTTGAAAAACTGCCATGTCAATCCAAATGATTTTCTTTGGTGTTAAATGGTCCTATAAGAAACAATGACTTTGATAATATGTATAAATAAGTAATAAATACATTTTGATGTAAGTTTTTAGAACATATATAAGATGTTTGAAATGGGATATTATTTGCTAAGCAGATCAGGAAACTAACAAAATATTTATTATAAGGATACTGTATATAGCATAACATCATTTAGCATCAGTACTTTTACCAGTGGAAAGTTACAATCGTTTATATCCAGATTAGTTACACAGATTTTAAATATATATTTTAAGATATAGATTCCCTTTAAGATACCTGTAGGTAGCCAAGATCTTTAAACATCATTTCAGTAGCAATATAATGTGTGCACAGCAATAAAACCCCCCTTGTTAATAATAAAGCAAAATGCATTACTTCTAATTCTAGTGTAACAACCGAATTTAGCATTTGTAGGAAGCAGAATACGGTTTCCTGCTGAACACTACCTGTATGTGGCTAAAGAATCAATTCCCTAAATTACTCTACTCACAAGGGTTGTCTTGTATTTATCCGTTAACATGATGTCACCCTACTTAATCCCAGAATCAAACCCTTCACTGCCCTTAACCAATCTGTGATATATGTATGTATGTATTTTAGTCATTTATATAGCACTGATATATTATGCAGAGCTTTGAAGATATTATCATTCACTTCAGTCCCAAGGAGCTTGTTTCCCTATTCAGTTACACACACATAGACAGATACAGTATGTTTTTGGATTGTGGGAGAAAACTGGAGTGCTCAGAGGAAACTCACAGATTAAGTACAGGACATTCTGGCATTTACTTTGGAGAAAGGAAGGAATTTTTTCCATAATATGAGTATAATTGGCTCTGAGCTCATGAGTTGTTTTTTTTTTTGCCTTCCCCTGGATATACATTGCAGGTTAAAAGGCTGAACTGGATGGACTTGTATCTTGTTTGAGGTGCTTTTGGAGCATACTATAAACCCATAGGGCCTAATTCACCATTGTGCGAAGTGAGTGGCGAGCGCATTAAGGGAAATTCAGTCTCGGAGAGAGCACTCGAGTCTCCTTGCCGGGACTGAAATCCCTTTAATGCGTTCGCTGATGTCCGCGTGCAGGACATCAGCGGGCGCATAATATCATTTGCAAAGTGAGCCTAAGGCTTCGCAGCTCACTTCGTACAATGGTGAATTAGACCCATAGAGAAATAGATATAACGTAGACATGGTGCTGTGCTTATGTGCGTTTAGTTATGTGTTTCACAATATGTGCATTTGCATCACTTATTTCAGATGAATCATGCACAAGTTTATTAGTTGATGAACATTTAATTTGTAATAGAATTATCTACAATTATTACAGAATGCTTAAAAATCTATGGTAAATGCACAGTGTATTTAAAAGTCTTTGTGAGTTAATGTGCACTCATAAAGTTGCATGCATTTATGTGCAGTCTATTTGCCAGTTTGTACACAACCTATGGCTGTACTTTTAACCCTTGCAAGTGACTGGCAGTTCAGCAGAGCTTCCATTTGTAAGTATCAGGGCCACAAAATAGAAAATAACTCTGTTCTTTCAACAAGGATTAAAGCACAACATTACAAACTGATATTGTGGCCCGACCACAAGATCTCTCAAAAGACTTATGAAAGTCCCATTTTGTTCTAAACATGGACTGTTACTGGCATTTTTGTATTTTATTACAAAACCTGGATGTTTTATTCCCCAATTACCGTAGTTTCCATCTCCTAATAATGATTACATCAACACACAAACACCTATATAATTTATTTTGTCCTTTGTAAGGAGTTTGAAGGCTTCAGCCTAACCAGTGTGTTGCTTCGTCAGACCCAATTGTATCAAATTAATAATAAAACATTTAAAATGTAGTGTTGTTAATAAAACCGCAAAGTAGCAATTGACGAAAATGTTGTATACTTGTACTTAGTTTGAATGCAAGTATAATTCTGATGCTTGATATTAGAGATAGAGAACATATAGAACCTGGGTATATTTGGTCACTGTTGCAGTCTTGATGATTGCTTTGAACAAACATTTTGACTAAGCAGCATGCTATGCTAGCCATGCGTAAGCATTGTCAGAATGGTGTTTAAACTTCTGTAATTTAAAACTTGGTGTATTTATTTGGTTCATGCAGAGAAATAGGCAGAAATACAGGTATTAAGCGAAGGGGAGGATGCCTTTTGCACATGCTTTCCTGCAGAGTCCAGATCATCTATTCCTCTTACCTGTGGTCATTCCTCCCCATCTTCAGGTGTGATCTCTGTTTCTTTATGTACCACTACTTTGGTCACTGACATGTCAGGGTGCTGCTCTTTGGCCTCTTTAATTGCCTGAGCCAGCGCCTAGCGCAAGGAAAATCACAGGGTGGCAAAAAAAAAAAAAAAAAAGGAGGTGGAACATGCATGATCAGTGAGAAGGTGAAGATTCATGAAAAAAAAAATTATTACACAATTACAAATGAGGACATTTCATTTAGAATTTTTTTATTTTTAAAGAAGAACAATCATCTGGTGTGGAAAAGATACAGAAGATAGTTTGTTCTGCCTGACATTTGTGGAAAGGTTTATGCAGTTAGATCTACCTTTTCTCTGCTTGCTTACATGTAAATTTAAAGGCAAGATTTTACTGTAATCATTCAAGTCAGATGTAAAAGAGCTAAGTGGTAAAGTAATTGTCCCATGTCACTCCACCCACTAATATACAGCAGTCCCTTGTTACAGATAAGTCTTTTTATCAGAAGTTTCTCAGAGGCAAACTTTACCTGATCGTGGTCAATGTCGGCGTCTCCTGTAATCACTATTCGCTTTTCAATTCTTGTCTCTGAGATGCCACCTTTCACAGTCTACATAGGAAGGGAAATAATCACAAAAATGCCTTAAACTTGGTTTCTACAAGTATATATTTTCATGATCCAACACGTTTATCACCACTTAATCAAACCTTTGGTCATACAAGACACGACAGTTTGAGTAAGGCCTTTGTATTAGTGGAATCTGGATTATTTGTAGGTTGTGAAAATGTAAATAAAAAAAATCCTGCTAATTATTTCACTAGAATAATAGTAATCTTTGTTCACAGATGTACCATTCCCAATGGAAAAAGCTCTTTTTACAGTTTTAGGCTAGGTTCACACATGCGTATTATGCACAGCGCATAATACGCATGTGTGAATAAAAATACGGCTCAATGAAAGCCGATAGCACATACCTAGTTCTGGGCACACTAGCATATGATGTGCATCCGCTAGGTCCGAAAAGCTGTGTGTCACATTTTCACCGGCATATATGCAGCGCTCAAAATGCGACCACATAGGAAGTGCTGTAAATGCCGAGGGAGTGTTCTCACACTGTCGCTGGTAAGTACAATAGAAAAATACGCTTTTTGAATATTTCTTTTTCACACTAGCGTATGATGCATTACGCATCATTCACTAGTGTGAACCTAGCTTTAATCACTAAACTTTATTTCTTACTTATCAAACTAATTTAGGTTCACAGTAGTAACATTCACTGTTATGAAGGTGGATATGTGAGGTTCACTTGAAAAGAGGAAGGAGGATTGCCTCTTCTTTCCAATAACCAAACAGTGCTTTCCTCCATTAAAAACAATAATGTGCTGTTTTGTCTGCATTTTATTTGTGTTTTTTTCTTGAATTTTACCATTTAAATAAGAATTTTGTAGGCTAAATCAAGGCAATTTATGCCAGTTACAAACGTACATACTAAAAAAAGCTATATATTAAAATACATGATAGATAATTACAAACATTAAGATTATAGGAATTTTGTTACTGTACCCAGCATATTTCATATTAAAAGTTATGTGATTTTGTTTGCTCTGGATCAGATAAATTTATTGCACCCTAGTCTCCTGGTGCAATCTGTTCAAGTCTAGGGATTTTCATTCAGCAGTGCTGTTTATGTAATCAGTAGTAGAGCAAACCTTTCAGATAATGTATTTTTTCTTCTATATTGATCTGTATATTAATTTCTGTAATTTCACTGTAAAACCAGGAGTTGTGTGCTTTTACCAAAAAGGAATGGCCAATTTCACACTCACCTACTGTAAAAACATACTACTTTACCCAAGTAAAAAAAGAAACTATATGGGTTTTTTTTTAATTAAAGTTGACCACTATTCCCAAAAAACTAAATTACAATTTACAACATTCCTCAATTCTATAAAACAATAACATTTTTTTCAGCTTCTTCAAATGGGGAAAAAAGGAGGAGTGTAATCAGCACTTACTTTGGTGATATGTGTAGTTGTGGTAGTGCCTAGTGTTTCTGAAGTAATGGTCTGAGCACTCATCAACACCCCAGGGTCTGTGTCAGCACGGGAGCCCAACTTAAAAAGAAACAGTAAAATATAGAAAACTGTCTTTTAAGGCCAGAAATAAATGTAAACTAGAACAGACTGTACATTGTGGCAATCCCTATGTGCATAATCAATAGATATTCTGCCAGAGTTCTTGCAGTTGGTAGACATTTCTGTTTGTAGTTGTTATTGCTATTGTTCCAATAATGTTATTCTAGCACAGAGGTGAGTAAAGTTTACTTGAATTGGGCTAATTTACCAGCAGACTGGTAACTTACCAAATGTGGCAAAGCAACACCTGACCCCCTGCAGCTGTATTTAACAATATTACATTTCAATCAAATCAACCCAGTTAAATGAAAAATTTATGAAAACAAGTAGACATTTTGGCAGAGGGGACGGCCCAAAGATGTCCCGCAGGCCGTAGTTTGCCTACCCCTGGTCTCGTGTCATGTTCATTTTGTTACGGGATATCAAAGGAAACAAAAGGATCCACATTGAGATCAGTGTAATAACATTTTAAATGTGGTGTATAAAATGCAACTTATTGCATTTAAAAATGAGTGGAAAAAAAACAAAACAAATGGATGCAGTTGTACTGACTTAAAGCCATGTTTTTTGTTTTGTTTTTTTTTTAGATTTCAGTCAATTGGCTCTTAAGGAAATCAACCCCAGTGACTTAAAAGAACAGTCCAGTTGCAAACAGTTATTTGCCCATTGAATTGCCACTGTTAAATAAATTATTTTTGGAAATATATAGAATAAGCTTATTTTCAGTGGTTATGAATTTATAGCCACTTTTTTTCAGAGGCCCCTCCTCTTTCACCTACTTCCTTTTTATCAGACCGGTTTGGAATCTTAAGTCAGTGACTTATTTCACAGACTTTAAAATTCAAAATATAAAAATATACACAAAATCTGAAAGATGCAGGTGGGCAGAAGCTCTAACAGACTGCACATCTGCAAGATTCTATTTGGTTACTCAGAATTCCAAAGTCTTTCAGTGAAATACCTGGTTCTAACTTGAACTGCTGAAGAAGAAGCGAGAAAGAGAAGGAGCTTTAATGAGAAACTGGCTATAAATCGAAAAGGATGGAATTTAGTAAATAATTTATACCTAAAAAGGCATTTACAAAGCAGAAAACTGTTGGTGACTAAATTGTTCCTTTAACCAGTAGTCCGTATTAATAAAGGTGCAATCCAGTTGAAAGCTATAATTTACTGGTGGTGCAAGTATTTAGGTGCATGGCAGCAACTAAAAGACAGCTCAGAAAGAGAATTTAGGACTGCACACACCAACTTTGCCAGGAATATATCCTTATTTATTGCACCCACATAGTGAATGTACAATAAGTGTCCTGGCCAAGATAGTGCACAGTCCTAAATTCTCTTTTCTGAGCTACTTTTAACCATTTTGGAGGGGGCTTTTCATGGTGGTTCACCGTGATGTCAGACTGTAAATTTTATAGATCAGGGAAGTAAAGCACCAAAAAATAGTTTGTCAGCCTCTCCAGACTAAGCAATAGTATAGAAAGGATCAGAAGAACAGAGATTGAATGCCTTATTGATTGTCTAAAAGCAGAATAGTTGCTATAGATTTGAATTTACATTTGATTGTTCAATAAGAGAACATGAGAAAGAGGAAATCTCTGCAATGTGGTGAAGTCATGATCTTACAGAGCACTTCACATTAATTTGCGTGCACGTGCACAAGTACTTTGACTCTGCTACGGAGTCCATCAATGGAGCATATTTGAGTAGGTTTATTGCTCTGAATTCACCCATGTCACTTTGCCACATCAGAATGGCAAAATAGGGGGGTTGATTGCAGGGCTCTGGTACGGCGTAAGGAGACTATTCATTCAAAAGTGACAAGGGCAGCTAAGTGACAACATGCCCTAGGGACAAAATAACATAGAAATAGATGTATTATTCACTTATATACAGTTATGGATATGATGAGGATGATGTCACTGCACTTCGCTGGGGGTATTTACATCACTTCTCATGACTTCACATCCTACTACTATTCGACTGACTACGATAACACAATGCTTCTGACAGCGTTTGCCATTGTCCACTTGTTTGACAAATCTATTCGGAGCTTCATGAATAAGGAGAAGTGAATTTGTGACTATTTTAGCAATGCAACTCGAATTGTAGTGAGGTGAATTCACCATTTAGTCAATAAGGCCTTGAATATCTACAATCATTAGAAAATACCAACTACCAATATTCCACAAATGACCTGGTAGTCTCCAGATTTCAGGGAGATAATAAGTACACTAATTGAAACATAAAAGAAAATGAGCAGGAAATGTTTATCATCTTGTTATAAAGGTTTTTGTTTGTGTAAGGCAGAAACTGTTATTTCTGATATTTTCCTTTTTTTAGATGCGCTACATTTATACAAATTATTTAAAAATAATCTTTAAAAAACTTCACATGCTGTGCAAAGCTGGCTAGCTTTGTTTGCTATCTAATAAATGAAATGGATGTAATGGGGAGGTATTGGTTAATAGCTGGTAATGAAACTGTAGCAAAGTATTCAGGGTTGCATCATGTATAAGGTATATAGTCCATTGTGTCTTCTTATTACAGTGTGTGAGCTGGCATATGCACGACTTGCAATAGAATAAGAAAAAATACAAGTCACTTATGAATAGCCATTAAGCCTACAAGTCAAGGGACTATATACCTTTTCTGAATGACCAGATTTACATTAAATGATATGTTGCTTATATCTCACATAATTCAGCAGCACTTAAGGTAATATACTGAACACTATAAATAAATTGTAAGCTCTGTGGGCCAAGGACCTCTGTTCTCGTTACAATTATTGCCAGACACTTGTGATGTATCTTTATGATTCTATGTTTGTAATTTAATTTGTCTCTTCTACAATGCACTTCTCTCATACATTAATTATAACTGCATTTTCAAATTTTGTAACCTAGCGGCCATCATGAATTAAGATATATATATATATATATATATATATATATATATATATACATATACATATATATATACATATACACACACACACATATACAATGGAAACAAGCGCAACCTGAGTTTTGTTTCTCTGAGATACACCTAAATAAAATGGGAGTGGTTGGTGACTTCCTTTTTGTGGCACATTAGTATATGGGAGGGGGAAAACTTTTCAAAATGGGTGTTGACCATGGTGGCCATTTTGGATCCAACTTTATTTTTTCCAATGGGAAGAGGGTCATTTAACACATCAAACTTATTGAGAATTTCACAAGAAAAACAATGGTTATAAAATGACCCCATTAGAATTTTATCTTTGGGGTCATCTGAAGGCAATTGTCTATGCTGTGAAGATACGAGATGTGCAGCATCTGAAACAATGGATACTATAAAGCTGTGTAGCATTTCTTCTGCGGTGTTGCTATCAGTGTGTCAAGAGTGAGAGAAGAGGGTTACTTTGGCAATCCAACACAATGGGTAGCAGTTTGAACACATTTTATAAGTGCTCATAAACTTGTAAATAACTCATGAAATAATAAAGTTATGTTACAACCAGGCACATCATTGTTTTTCTTGTGAAATTCTCAATAAGTTTGATGTGTTACATGACCCTCTTCCCATTGGAAAAATAAAATTGGATCAAAACCTGACTTCAAAATGGCCACCATGGTCAACACCCATCTCGAAAAGTTTTACCCCTCCCATAAACTAATGTGCCACAAACAGAAAGTTTATATCATCAACCATTCCCATTTTATTTAGTTGTATCCATATAAATGGCCCACCCTGTATTTATAAATGCAATACATAAAAACATACAGGGCTTTTTCTTGAATTGTTTACCTCAGATGACTCATAAGTTATTGTTTTAGTTTCCGTGTGTACCACTGGTACATCCTTGGTACTGATATCAGGCTTCTCTCCTTCTGCAATTGTACCAAAAGTGATGATCTCTGTTTTCACAACTGGTGACTGAATTCAAAACAAAACATGTTTAACAGAATTGTCACTACCGAACGGTAGGATGATTTTTTGATGATCACACAGTTTTATATGAAAAAATTCAGTCCTTTTTCTGGAAAACATCTAACTTTTATTTTAAGTTTTAATGGATCAATAAATAAAAATTGTGCATGTATTTTCTCTGTTGGACACTGTAGAAGAGAAAGTGTGTCAAACCGAGTGAGGAAATGCATTTTACTCTCTAAAAGGAATGAATCTTAATGTGTGCCTTACTGAAAGGCATTTTGCCTACTGTAAAATGTAAAAGGAGGGATCATGGTCTAGGGCTGTTTTTCAGGGTCTGGGATAGGCCCCTTAAAGTAGAATAAAGGTAAAAAATATATATATATATATACACCTTATAGTAAGTACAAACGTTGCAGTCACAGCTTGAACTGTGGTGTCAATTCACTGCACCGAGGCAGACTTCACACCGCTCAAGCTGAAACAGGAG
Organism: Pipa parva; assembly: GCA_019650415.1. Lineage (NCBI taxonomy): Eukaryota > Metazoa > Chordata > Amphibia > Anura > Pipidae > Pipa > Pipa parva. Next base: position 1,646 of record WMED01019255.1, on the reverse strand, counting down.
CCAGCATGAAGCCCCGCCCATTTAGTCAAATTGGCAATGCAAAAGGGTTTACATGTCATCACATTCATTATGGAGCCAATGAGAATGCTCCCCTCACTGGGAAAAAAAACACAATGAGCATGATGATGTGTCACCTATTTTGGTGGAGCCTCGCACTGGCTCCTGTATCAGCCTAAGCAGTGTGAAGTCTGCCTTGGTGCTCTGAAATGACAGCACAGTTTAAGCTGTGACTAATGTTTTAACATACTATAAGGTTTGTTTTTTTACATATCATTTTTTTAACCTTTAGTTCTCCTTTAATGCCAGTGAAAGGTAATGTAAGGGTAAACATTACAGCATACATAGCCATTTTAGATATATGCATGCTTCTACGTTTTGGCAACAGTCTGAGGAAGCTCCTTTTCATTTCCAGTAAATTATGCTTTCACTGTATTCTATATAGAGTAAACAAAAGAACTATTTGGCTTTTTAAATCAAAGAAAGTATGAAAATTAAATATGCTAATGTTTGCAATTGGTTGTAGCACTAGTGCTACCCCAATTATACTGTTCTATCATATTTTCATAAATTAAACTGAATTTATTCTGGATACATTCAAAATGTTGAAATACGGATATATATGTAAAGTGCAAAATACTACAAATGCATAGCACAAATAAAAGCATTAAAGGTGCATTCACTTTTTATAATTCTTAAATGTTATATTTAAATTAACTGAATTCTAGCAGAACTAACTGTGCATTAATCCAGGGGCGATGCATCTTGGTTCGACTAGTGATATTTACCAGTTGCTGCCTTTAGTCCGTCAATTCCTCCTCCTACTAATTTCATCAATCAATCTTCTTTCTGCAGGTTCCAGCACTGTGATCCCTTTGCTGGTAATGCCTTATTTTCAAGATCATTAATGCAGGTAAGTGCAGAAGAGATATTAGGTTCTAATACTGCTCCTGCACTTGACCATATCAGCAACGAAATAGTAGTATTGCTGGAAATGGCAGAAAGAAGATTGAGTGAAAGAAGAAGCAGGAGGCATTGAGGCAGAGGTGGGACAAAGTCACTGTTTTGCAAGTCACAAGTAAGTCTCAAGTCTTTGCCCCCAAGTCGAATCCCAAGTCAAGATATGCAAGTTCCGAGTCGAGTCCCAAGTCAAGATATGTGAGTCCCGAGTCGAGTCCCAAGTCAAGATATGTGAGTCCCGAGTCGAGTCTCAAGTCCTACAATTTGAGTTTCAAGTCCTTTTAACAGAGTAATAATATTTACACATCATGTATGCTTTTTTTTAAATCTGTATTTGTGAAAGTTTTTTTTTTTTTGCAGGAACATTCTTCAAACACATTTGAAAAAAATAAAAGTGTAAATGTAACTATTTGCACAAAAAGTGCTGACATTGTACTTCCATAATCCATTGTGCCAATGTTGGAGTTATATGTTATAATAAGAATTACTACATATAGAGTTATTCACACTGACCTAGAATTGACTGTACACAGCTAAGTCAGGAAGGAGACAGTGATGAAATCTATAGGAAGGACTGACATGCAGTTAGTAAAGGGTTATCTCAGATTGGAAGGGAGATAATAATGGGTATAAAGAAAGACACCTATAGGTTTGATGGGAGTAGAATTGAGGACTCAGAAGAGGGGTCA
>WMED01019254.1:0-12479 GCA_019650415.1 Pipa parva | reverse complement strand
CCCCCACACTTGCCCACACAATTGCTGCCCCACATTTGCCCAATCTTGCTGCCCCTCACTCTGTGTCAGCATCTGTATCTGCCTCCTCCTCCATCCCTGGTGGGACCTGCTGTTTCAGAGTGGCCAACACTTGTTCCAGAACAAAGATCACCACTATGCTCATGCTGACAAGGGCATTGTCCACACTGACCATTTTGGTGGCTTCCTCAAAACTCACATTATGGTGCAGAGGTCTTTCACCTGCTTCCACTCTAGATGGCTCAAAACCTCAAGGTCCATACCACTGCTTGTCAGGCCATGTGCCATTTCATACTGTGTAATGGCATTGCGCTGCTGCCACAATTGCTGGAGCATGTAGAGGGTGGAATTCCAGCGTGTAGCCACATCAACAATTAGATGGTTGACTGGTAGGCCAAGATGACGCTGTAACCCAGCCAGGCGGGATGAAGCAGGGTGTGAACGTTGGAAGTGTGAGCACAATCTTCGAGCCTTCTTCAGTAGGCAGTGTAGACCTGGGTAGCGCTTTAGAAATTTCAAGGTTCATGACATGTGCCAGGCAAGGGATGTGCTCCAGCCTACCGATCTTAAGGGCAGCAAGGAGATTTCGACCGTTATCGCACACCACCTTGCCTGGCACCAGGTTCTTGTCATCCATAAGATATAGAACTTCGGCACTCCTTATATCGTGAAAACAGTAACTTTATTGTAACTCCATTATAAAATCATTGTGTTAAAAGCAATTCAAAAGCTTACGCGTTTCACGCTGTAGGCGCTTAATCATGGCATTAAAAATAAATCATTGAAGTACACTTATATAGCTTACCTTTACAGGGGTGTGCATCCGTTCTGTGTTGGCTCAGTAATCAAATTGCTGTCTGGTGCCCTGCCGTATCCGGGAGTGAATAATGTGGACGTTGCCGGCAGAGCAAGCCGCTAAAAGGGAAAGTAAAGCAACTTGCCGAGTTGCAGCAGCAGCAGAAGTACCGGCTTGCTTATTATAATAAAGTACAAAATGCCAACATCAAAAGACAAAGAAAATTATATGCTCCCACTCTAGGCGACACGGCCCACCAAACCGCATACAGCATATAATTGTGACAAACTGCACAAATGATCGGTCATGTAAAGATGCATCATAAACACTTTGATCACAGAGCCGAATTGTCACAATGCCATAATTCGAAAAGCAATCGTACTAATAGTGAATGATAATTTAGTATGATAAGAAATTGTAAGTTTTATCAATGAAAGCCAGTTCACTGCAATATAAAGATCGGGGCCACACAGATAGATGCAATCCCCTGCAAGGCAAATAAAAAGGTTACAATAGCTGATACAAATCAATTTGCAACAAATCAGTTAGTTTGATACATGAAATGTGAAGTGAAACTCACAATAAGTTAATACATGGTATGGGGAGAAATATATAACGCTATAGATAAAATGGCATGGCAGATCATAAAAAGTATAAATAACATAAAATACAATAGTCTCACATCTCTTATTGCAATACATGTTGATGTTCCTCAGAAAGGGGGGGAGATGTAAATAATACATGAATAGAGTAATTATGGATGATAAAAAACGTATAGTTCATAATTATAACAATATAGATTCATGACATATCAAATTAGTAAACCGAGTTATATTCTGTTATGTATAAGCCAGTATTAAAATTAATTATTAAAAACATAAATAACACAGCAATGAAATATAATTTTAATTATGATTTTAATGTATATTGTGTGAAGTGATCTCTAAATAAAAATTTTTTTTAAATTAGTGTGAATAAGAAAATAAGATGAGAAAATTAAAAGTATATAAATATATTGATATGTGAACCAATAATAAAATTGATTAACAGGAGCAGGAACACTGTAGCAATGGATTTACTAAGATAGTAAATGCCAGGACCTATGTAGCTTGAAGCTTAGGCACTGACTGCCCAAGCTATCCAGCTTTTTATACTATCCGCTGTGCTAGAAGCAGCGGAGGCGCTCCCGACACTCCTGTGTCACGTGAGCGCCGCCGGTACAGTATAAAGGACTGGCAGGCGCGGCTCGTGCGCCTAAGGAGGAAGCGCCGAGGAGCCACTTGCCAGGTAAGGCATGGTCGGCCACGCCGACCGTTACAGTAGCATATATTCATATATATATATATACAGTATATCATTTATAAAAAGTGAAAAAAGTATGTAAGATTACAGAAGTGTATAACAAGAAACAATGTGCTATGATAATATAAGGTGATGAAAAAGTGATATGATTCTATAAACTTTACAATAGGATGACTAGTTAAAAACATCCTCCTCTGTGATGGGTACATTGTATAGTTTTCAATAATGACAACAAAATAATGAAAAAGTTAATGTTAAAAAAATAAATGGTAAAAAACTGTGCTGAGGGGATTCTATATGTCAGTTAGAAAATGTAAGTCCCAGGCCAGATTAAGACCTGAGGGTTGTCGTGACTGTAATTGGAAGATCCAGAAGGCTTCCCTTTTGTTGATTAATGTGACTAGATCACCTCGTCAATGGCTCAATCCAATCTTCTCTATTCCCTGTATTTCAAAATACTTATTGAAATTGCTATGGATGTTGAAATGATTAGAGACAGTTGTGTCTCTTTTCTTAATGATATTGCGGAGATGTTCCCTGACTCTTTCATGTAGTGGACGAGTAGTACGCCCAATGTATTGCATCCTGCAAAAATTACAAGAAATCAAATAAACTACAGTACTTGTTTTACAGTTGATATAATGTCTCATTTTATAACTTTTATTAGTAACATAACAACAAAAAGTGTCTGTAATCGTCATATAGCAGCAACAAGTACAAGTCCTAGAGCCACATTTATAGTTCCCTAGAACTGAGAGCCATGTGCTTTTTTTTTATTATCAATGCCTACATCTGAAGGTGATAACAAATTGGAAAGAGTGGGAGCCTTTCTGGAGACACATCTGATGCCATCGCTTAAAACCGTCTTAAGATTGTCATCATAGTATAGTATTGGAAGATTTCTCAGCAGTATGTTTTTAATACTATAAAATTCTACACTGTATTGAATGACTAATATTGGTACTTGATTACTGCATAGTGTGGCATCAGAGTGTCTCCTTCTGTATAACCCAGAGGAATATGAAAAGTCCCCATTATTATATTTAGTGTTATATGATTTCACAATTTGCTTATCACTTTGTGGTTTGTTAATGTTAGTGGTTAACTGATCATTTATATCCTTACATGTTGAATTAGGATATAATAAGGCTCTTTGCGTTGTACGATAAGCTCGCAAATATGCGGGTTCTATAAAATTATCGGGATAAACTCTGGCTCTGAACCTATTTTTCATATGTTGTGCCATCCTAAAACTGATTGTCTGATGAACAGTTACGACGCAGTCTTAAAAACTGGCCCACAGGGATTGATCTAATTGTGTGTGGTATATGGCAACTACTTGCTATGAGAACGGAATTAGTTGACGTTTTCTTCCTAAAAATGTCAGTGTGAATGGCCATGGATGTTGCATCAATAATGAGTGTAAGGTCTAAAAAATTAATTTTGTGTGACTCATATTCCATGGTGAATCTAAGACCTAAATCATTCACATTGATGTAACTGACAAATAGACATGCCTCTGTGTGTGTGCCTTGCCATACACATATCATATCGTCTATGTATCTATGATACATGACGGTATGCATCCTGTAAGGATTAACAGAGGAGTAAATGTGATGCCATTCCCACCAACCCATGAATAGATTGGCATATGTAGGTGCAAATCGAGCACCCATTGCCGTACCCCTGATTTGTAAATAAAACTGCCCCATGAAAGAGAAGTAGTTATGTGTCAAGAGGAAATCTAAAACCGACATAATGTACTCTATGAGTACATTATCATAAGTACTGTACGTTTCAAGATGGCAAAGGACCGCTTTCTTGCCCAGATCATGGGGTATTTAGGAATAAAGTGATACTGCATCCATGGTTAACCAATTGTAATTGGGCTTCCATTTAAAAGTATTGACTATCTTGAGCATATGTGTGGTGTCTTTTAAGTATGAAGGAAGTCTGGTAACCAAGGGCTGCAGCATCATATCCAACCAATAGCCTAATGGCTCAAACTTCAAGCCAATACCTGCTACTATAGGTCTTCCACAAGGTGGGCATTCTGGCTTGTGAATTTTTGATAAATGATGAGAAATAGGTTTTTGCTGATATTCAGGCTTTTGGCTTTGGGATGGTTTTGGAGTAAAGTGTTTCTTCTGCTCCCAAACCTGGTACATGGAAGGTTGGCTGCTATACTGGCTGCTGTATGTTGTGTGGGTGAAACTGGTGGAAGGAGAAGGGGTAGGCTGTGTCTCTGGTGGTGCTGGTGGTACTTGGGCAACAGTGCATGGCACTATTGCTGATCCTTGTTCATGCCGCTGAGGGACATGGGCAGCAGAAAAATGCTTGGTCTTAGAAGTGGCTGACGAAGAGGAGGCGGAAACAGAGTGCATGACTGTTGTTGGAAGCCCAAGGCTGGTGTGGCCTTTTTTTGACAACTGATTCCTCCATGTCAATGCATGCATTCGCTGCATATGACTAGTCATGTTGGTGGTGCTTAAATTCTTCCCTCTACTAATGCATTTATGGCAAATCTGGCATATGACATCACTCGGGGAATCTGAGGCTTGATCGAAAAACGCCCAGGCTTCTGAGGTCCTGGACCTTTTCAATGGCGATAAGTGAGTAGCAGTGCCACCACTGATCATGGCTGGTGAAATATTCTCAGCAGATTTGTGTGACCGCCCTCTCCCTTTTTGAGGTCTGACCCATACTGACACTACCCCATCGTCTTCCTCCTCATCTACTGATGAAGTGCTCGCAGGCACATTCTGCTGTAAAGACCATGATGGATCCACAATGTCATCATCATCATCATCACAGGTGCCTTCCCCTACTTGACATTCTACATCTTGGAGCTGCAGGCTACAAGTTTCAGTCACTGCAAGTCGTTGTCGACTGCTCGGAATTTGTGCCAACTGACCAGCTTCATTCTCATCCTCTGATGGCATCAGTGATTGGGCATCAGGGCATACAAAGTCATCCTCTTTGGCCTCTTGTTCTTTTGAAATGCCTTCTGACACTGACAACATTGTGTCATCAAAGAGGTCTTCAGGAAATGGATTATCCTCAGGTTGGACGGATGATGAAGATGATAAAATATGTGTCAGTGACTGGGAGGGCGAGGAGGTAAAACTGCTGGATGCAGGTTGCGTTAACCACTGAAGAACAGATTGTCGATGCTATTCAATAGCGAGATTCACAGGGCACCTAGAGAGCGATGAAAGACCTGATAGTCCTGCAACAGATGATGTGGTGGCTTGCGTGTTGTCCCCAGCACTGACAGGAGCCCCTTTTCTCCTACCTCTAGCTCCAAGTCCTTCACTCCTCCTCTTTGTTTCCTTACCACTAGTAGATCGCTCCAGGTTTAGAAAGAAAAATATTAAATAGACCTGTAGAACTATTTTCTATGTTAGCAGGAGTTCCAGCAAAATATTTTCTACTCAGAGCAATAACCAGTGCACTATGTGCAGCCAAAAATTATTTTTGGATTACCTGTAGAACTATTTGCTATGTTATATGGTATGCATATGTTTTGCCACCACAGAGAACTAGCAGGAGTTCCAATTAAATATTTGCCACCCAGAGCAATAACCACTGCGCTATGAGCACCAAAAAAAATTGCTTTAAATAGACCTGTAGAACTATTTGCTATGTTATATGGTTACCGTATGTTTTGCAACCATAGAGAACAAGCAGGAGTTCTAATGAAATATTTGCCACCCAGAAAAATAACCAGTGCGCTATTTGCACACAAAAAAATTAAATAAACCTGTACAGAATGACAGAACAAGTTTTGCTGCAGGTGCAATCCCTCCACCCCCTCCCCTCCTTCCCACATCAGCAGTAAGATCGCTAATTTTTTTCTAAGTCTCTAACTAAACTAAAGATATACAATCTTGCTGTATTTTAAGCTTGCTAATCACAGACAATTTGACTCAGAGCTTTGAAAAAAGCTTTGGAGGGACAGTAATGCGTTGTGCTCTAGTCACAGAATCTCAGTCAGAGTGAAACCGAATTAAGCAAAAGCAGCCAGTGCAGCCAAATATATAAAAAACGGTCATGTGATTTCAGCAGCCAATGAGATTCATACACAGCCCAGTGGTGACGTTGTTTACCCACGCCCCCCCACTCCCTTTGTGCTCTGCCCTGATTTGCTGGCCGCCAAAATTGAAGGAAGTGCTGAAAATTATCGAGTGATGACGATTATCGATACGATTTTTGTAAAATCATCGATAACACCTAATAATTGTAATAATCATGCCGATTTAAACTTTTCTCGATATCATTGCTCAACACTAGTGATATGTTATGTACAAAGGTGTGAATTAAAGTAAAATTAATAAACGTATGTAAATGTAATATATGTGTGCTCAAAATAAGAGAAAGAAGTGAGATTGAAGGGGAAAGTGTGGTCCTCCCTTTAGTGTAGTCCTTTCATAGAATAAAATCTGTTCATTGGAAGCGGATTTAAAGGTATCATTTGTACATGTAACTTTGCAAGTAATAGAACGTTCAGCACCACATTTAATGGTACCTCTAAGATTAAGCCTAGTATTAGGATGACTTTGATGATAAGGTAAAACACTTGGAGATAATCTGGACCCTAAAGTCGGTGCTTTCCTCGATACAAGTTATCTATATTATTCAGAATGTGACATATCTGAATCCATATGTAAAACATAAAGATGTTTCTGTATAATTTTATGTGTTTTATTATATTCTACTGAATATTGTGGAACAAAAAATACTTTCTCCCGTTCATTTTGGGGACAACTGTCATGAACAATATACCTATTTTTTTTATAGATATCTGTAGTTTGTTTTATTCAATTTTTGGGAAATAAAATTTGTTCCTTCTTAATTGAAAAGCATGTTCTACTAGATCAAGTAGGGTTTCCTCTCTGAAATAAATGCCCCTTTACTTCATCTGATTATGATAGAAAAATTTGAAAACTGAAACAGTTCCACCTCAACCTATAGAACTGTCCTAGAGATAAACCTCTCTTAGTATGCACAGGACAACAACTGTGAGCATGCAAAAGTCTATCCGTTGCTAACGGTTTGCAGCCATTTTGATTTATATATATAATATATCAATCTCTTCAGAGGTACCATTCAAATCATTAATATATTTAGCATACCAAATAATATGATTCTTAAAAGGATTACTATCTCCAAAGACATGGTGCTCCTATCAACACCCCTTGTACAGTAAAGGTTGGAGCAAATGCAGCACCCATGGCCTGCTCCGCACATCTGAAGTAAGAATTCCTGATTGAACAAACAATAATTATGTGTAAATAAGAAATCAAAACCTTTTAAATATAAAGAAAATGTAGAAATATGTTCCAAAAAAATAACTCATAGCTTCCATAACCTATTCTGTGGTGGAATGGATGATGAAAGAGAACTAACATCCAGAGTAACCCACCTATAGATAAGCTTATAAACAACCTAATCTATTTTCACTGGCAAGTGCATAGTATCACGTATCTGAGAATGTACATTTTTAACAAAAGGTTGTAGCATTTAATCAACCCATAGTGAGAGTCTTTCTGAGAAGGACCCAATATCAGCTATAATAGGGCATCCCTCGGGACAATGTTACTTTTTATGAATTCTGTCCAACACACTGAGAATAGTCAAGAAATACACCCAGGTCAATTGTCACTTAATTCACAAAATAACTCTAGTATCAGCCATAATACTTTAGCAAAAGCTAGGGGGCATGGAGCAGGTTGTAAAACCTGTGCAGCTAGCTGATTGGCCCACCAACAGCACACCCTTTCACTGCCAAAATCCTCACATCATGTGACACTGGGCTTATGGAATGTAAAAGTTAAATTTCTATTTTCTGTTTGTAACTTCAGAAGCATCCCTGTTATCAAAAGGGAAATTAGTAATGTATGTCCAAGTAAGACCCTCAACCTTTTTAGTATAGGCATTTTTCAACTGGACACAGTACACAGTAGCTGAAGAAGAGGAAAACGTTCTAGACATTCTGCACTTACTACATTAATGTGGTTCTCTCCAGAATAAGTCCTGACAAACCGTTATATCAATATATTGTACCTTTTTATGTGACATTGTCATTTAATCTCAACAGAAACTCTTTCCTTCTTATTTCTTTTGAACTGCCATTAAATCTGCCGTATCAGCTAATAATGAAAGTGACAATTACAGTCAAGATGTTAATTATAGTCAAGTATATGTCAGTTAAACAAATGTCTTTTTCATGCTGATATATTGGTGCGACATTTTAAAAATTGCTCATCTGTGCAAAACCTATAATGTGATAGAAGATAAGATCCTTTCATTTGCATGAATATGAAAATGGAGTTTCTTAACTATTTACAAGCTAATTGTTGTCAAAAAGACACAACACAAACTGGTGGCAAAGGGTAAAACTAATTCACCACGTCCTCCCATTTAAATGAATTTTAGGGGCATATTTACTAAAGGGTAAAATGCATCCTCTTGTACACATTAGTTGTGGCATTTTTCTTTCTTTAGCACATTTTGTTCAGTTGACCTATTACTTTATTCCTACCAATTTTCATAGAAAAATATCCTCAGGTTTTCAGTCTTATGGTATGTACCTACAGCCGGGCAACGGAGGAGCTAGGTAAGAAGAGAAAAAAGTGAGACCCGGCGTATAAGACGACCCCCAACTTTTCAGATGATTTTCAGGGGTTAAAAAGTAGTCTTATACGCCAGCAAATACAGTACATTAAGACGTTTTGGTTTTTTTTCCCACCAAAATTGACTGAAAACAATTCACCTCTCCTCATTCCTGATAACTGAATTGCCATGTTGCATCAGAAACCAGCTGAAATATAGTAAAAGTTGAGTATATTTCATCATAGGAATGTCTTTTTACAACAAAAAGTTGCCATTTGAATGTATTTATCACATGAGCATGAATATGAATGACTGGTGTAGTGTGCAGTGTTGCTGTACTTATAACCATAACCAACTTTACTGATTCTTAAATAAAAACACAACTACGTGGAATGGGTACAATGGGTCGCAGCTTTATTCACCAATTATAACATGACAGAATTTGAATGCTTGCCCCTCCTTTTCTTTCCATAGTGACTACCTCCCTGCCACCATCCTTCTTCATTTAAGGTTGGTTTTCACTTGACAGGGTAGTCACTTCCACGCCAGCTTGGGCACTCGCCCAAGTAGTGCCCAATTTGCACAACACATCTCCCCTTGAGATGCACTAACACGGGCAAGCATTCCCAACATTCCGCCCAACACCAGCTGCAACAAATTTACTAACTCATTCTCTATTCACCCTATTTTATTTATTCATTTATTTTTCAAACTTATAACATCATAGCATTCTATTAAAGGGGTGGGAGGGCTGTTATAACATCATAGCATTCTATCAAAGGGGTGGGAGGGCTGTTATAACATCATAGCATTCTATCAAAGGGGTGGGTGGGCTGTTATAACATCATAGCATTCTATCAAAGGGATGGGTGGGCTGTTGCTTCTGCTCTTTCCTCTGTACTGGACTTCCCACTTCCTTAACCTTCCTTTCCTGCTCCACCTTTTTCCCTTCCCCTGTTCTTATTGTCTGCCCCCCACACCAGTCAATCACCCCTTCCTCTCCAAGGGTCTCTTTTCCTCTTATCACATATTTGTCTTTTACTTTCTTTATTAAGATCCAGTAATTTCAGAAAAAAAAAAATCTAATTTGGATTGGCATGCCAGTTATTCCTTCATAGTTAGGCTGGGGCCACACCGGCTACTTTGTAACGCAGTTAATTGTAAATTGTCTGTGCTGCAAAACAAAAGAATCTGTCTGGCTTATTCCATGGTAAAGAACGGGAACTATTCCTCTAGATCAGCTACACAGTAGCCCATGTATTCCCTGGCCAAATAGTAAAAAGTGTTATCTTTAAAGTTAAATTACTGGTATGGTTATTTTGAGATTTCCTTGTGAGGTTAAACAGCTATCTTTGAAAGCTTGCAAATGACAAAGAATGACAGACAAGACTTTGGGGGGAATTCACCAAGCTCCGAAGTGAGGCGCGTAGTGTTCGCCTCACTTCGGAAAAACTGAAATGCGCATGCTGATGTCCTGCACGCGGACATCAGCATGCGCATTTCAGTTTTTCCAAAGTGAGGCGAACACTACGCACCTCACTTCGGAGCTTGCTGAATTCCCCCTATGTATAATTATACTATATATAATTATATCTCTAGTATGTTTTGCTCTGCTTTTCTGGCATAATTCTTTGATTAGAGTAGAATTCCCGGTAACATTCAAATTGTGCACCTAAATTTCATCTTGAAAATATATCATGGGTTTTCCAAATACAGTACAACCCAAGTCTGCAAGTATGTCATATTATTTATATGTCATAATTATTCTTTAAATATCCCCCTGTAAGCACTCTGTTTAGGTTTTACATAAGGTAAATGATGTTATTTTGAAACAGAGGTATCAGTTTTAATTTGCAATAAAACAAAAAAAAGTAGACATTTTTCAAGTGGTACTTTTAAATTAAATTCCCAGTTCATAAACCCGTTTTATTCACTTATTACAACCCACTTAATACTTTTGGATGAGTGCTGATGCATTAATATATTAGTCACCATGATAACAGCTTGTTTTACTAATTATATATATGAAACAAGCAGGGGTGATATTGGCTTGTGGTGGTTTAATTTGGCAGCACACTTCATTCTGTTAATGCTCTCATTCTCTGTTTTGTTATCGCCTAATGGGCTATATTGTATTTACAGCTAAATTAGAGAAATACTTATAGAATGGCATTTAATTGAAGAAAGTAGTTCTTGTTTTCTTTTTCTTTTTTTTTAATATTCATCAGATCTTTTAGATGCAATAATGAATATATTATATACAGCGTTTATTTAATGAATGTGTTGTGTTGTAACTTCTACAACAATATCTTTGCTTAATACACTATTAGATATAAAGGTACAAATCCACATTCATTCACATGATATGAAGCACTTCACATCTCTTTGCATGCACATGTACAGGTAATGTGCCTGTACATCAAGCATTGGAGTCTGTTAAAGTAGCAAATTCAGTCGGCATCCTGCTCTGAATTCTCCTGTTTGACTTCCCTAGAACAAAGTGGCGAATTAGGAGGTTGATGATATGATTTGTGTTTGGTGATAAACACTGCGACCAAGGGATAACATTAAGTAACAACAGGATGACATAGAAAAGGATGTAATAATCACTTGACACAGTTAGTGGGAAATTGTGAGGATGACGTCACTGCATTTCACTAGTGAATTTGCATGACTAAGCACCACTCTCACTCCACATCTGACTACTGTCCAACTGACTGCACAAGAAACAAGTTCAAGTACCTTTCAGTAAGTGTATTTCCCGGCCCTGAACCCTAAAATAACAGTTCAGTTTTCCCTCAATGGATCTTTAGAGCCCTTTTAAGAAGCCACATTAAAACTAAAAGTGCAATTAAAGATCTCTCTCGGTGGATACTGATATTAATTGACATCTTAAAGATGTATTTAAAAAATGTTGTTTTTTTTTAAAAAGTTAAGGTTATTTTACTTTTAAGCATATGCATAAAGTGTCACAAATTGCAATTAAAGATTATTTGTATATTGTAAGCTGTTTTCCAGTGTTTAGGATTGATTATTTAGAAATCAAACTGATTGTAGCTGGAATTGCTGTTGGTGGAAGAAAGCCCTCAGTGTCACTTAAGAAACTCTTACCCAGTCAGATCTCAGTGTGTCTGTTGAGGTCTGTTGAGTAATCATGGGGGGGCTGTTATTTCTTGCAAATGATTAGGATTACAGGTTTGCTAATAAAACATATTTATAAAGAAATGTTTGTTCATAGCAGTGGTTCTCAATTATTTTCTGTCATGTCCCCCCTAGGAAGAAGAAAACATTTTGCGCCCCCCGCGCGACTGTAAATAGTATCGTTTGTCTACAAAATTGTTATAAGTACACCTCTGCATAACACTGTATCCTTATTAACGTATATGAGAATAAAAAAAGAAAGAAATGTGGATCGATTTACAACAAAGAATAGCGTTATTAACTGTAGCTACATTGGCTACAATGAGCATGTTTTGCAATGCATAAGCTTTTCGAAGAGGGGTTTGAAGCACGACACAGCAACTCTCAACTCTTTCTGAATGTGTAGCCGAGACCTGTATTTGCTTTTCAGAGCAGCAACAGCAGAGAAGCCAATCTCACACAAGTAAGAAGTTGCAAATGGAAGGAGAATGTGCACAGCAATTTGTCCTAAGAGTGGATATTGCTTCTCCACACTCAGCCAGAATTCACTCAGGGGGTAATTCAGCAAAGTCCGAATTGTCGCGTTACGGTGTGAATTCGCGTCTAT